>LNAC01001176.1:1810-86241 GCA_002007465.1 Ailurus styani | reverse complement strand
AGAGAGCCCGATGTGGGCCTCGATCCCAGGACCCTGGGATCATGACCTGAGCCGAAGGCAGCGGCTTTAACCCACTGAGCCACCCAGGTGCCCGTGGTATAGTTTTTTGATATTAAAATTCTAATGTTGAATCAGGATGTCTCAGGAATTAAGAAGCCATCATTTATCATTATGCTGCAGCTAGAATACAACCATCATCATTCAACAAATATGTATTCAATAAGCACATTGAAAACCACTCATAGAAAAGATGGTTGGGGGGGGTGCCTGGGTGGCTCAGTTGGTTGGACACCTGCCTTCAGCTTGGGTCATGGTCCCAGGGTCCTGGGATCGAGTCCCATGTCTGGCTCCCTGCTCGGTGGGGAGCCTGCTTCTCCTCTTGTCCTTGCTCATGCTCTTTCTCACTATCTTTCTCAAATGAAGAAATAAAATCTTTCTTTTTTAAAAAAAAGATTTTATTTATTTATTTGACAGAGAGAGACACAGAGAGAGAGAGGGAACTCAGGCAGGGGTAGTGGGAGAGGAAGAAGCAGACTTCCCGCCAAGCAGGGAGCCTAATGTGGGGCTTGATCTCAGGACCCTGAGATCATGACCTGAGCTGAAGGCAGACGCTTAATGACTGAGCCACCTGAGTGCCCCTGAATAAATAAAATCTTAAAAAAAAATAAGATAAGATGGTTGGTATAAATATAGTGTACATACAGGCACACATATGCATATATACACATAAGACATGTAGGTGTATATTATATACACAAGTTAGAAATGGAAGAACAATGATAATACTTTTCATTATAAAATTAATGTGCAATATGTAGGTGAAAAATTCTTTTCAACTCACCTTAGACTATAAATTCCATTGATACTAATAATAACATTATTATTATTATTTTATATTTTTATAAAATATATTTTATAAAATTTTTCAAAATGTGACCATTACAATTTCTTTGGTGGCTTCCATAAGCCCTTTTAAAGAATTTGTGAATAATATTTGGCTTCTTTCAAAAATGTTAACTTTGAAAGTTCAGTTATGGTTTTTATCTGCTGCTGAGTTAAGGATAGAAGAGGGAAACCCCTGGGAACTACCACAGGGCTCCTGTTGTAGTCAATGTCTTCCATGTTCTCTGTAGTGTAGTATAGTCATGGAATCACATTCCCTTCTGCACCTGATAACCATGTTTGCCATCACTGATTAAAAATGCACTCCCATGCAAGTCCATTTAATAACAACAGCGACAGCATAGTAATAACAACAGCAACAGCACAATAATGATAAAAATGATATCCTTTAGTAATGGGCTAGGTACTATTGCATGCATTTTACAAGTGTGATTTATTTTAATCCTCACATTCAGTTTATGAGATAACTATTTCCATTTATAAGTGAGAAAGTACAGAGAACTCAAATAAACTTAAATAAATGTAAATAAACACATAGTATATGAAGGAGCCAATTTTTGAGGACAAGCAGTTTGAATCTAGACTATAAAGTCTGTAATTAAAATCTGGAGGAAAACCAACTCACTTTGTAGGATTTAATTGATCACACATGCATGGCAAATATTAAACCAAAGAATCTTATTTTGGCCAGTTCTATGATGAAGAGAGAGTAGAAATTCAGAAATGATCAGTTTGGGGTGCCTGGGTGGCACAGTCAGTTAAGCTTCCAACTCTTGGTTGGCTCAGGTCCTGATCTCAGGGTTGTGAGTTCAAACCCCATATTTGGGCTCCGCACTCAGTGTAGAGTCTGCATGAGATTCTCTTTCCTTCTCCCTCTGCCCCTCACACTTGTGCTCTTTCGCTCTCTCAAATAAATAAATAGGGGCACCTGGTTTTCTCAGTTGGTTAAGTGGCTGCCTTCATCTCAGGTCATGAACTCAGGGTCCTGGGATGGAGTCCTGCGTCAGGTTCTCCCTCTTCCTCCCCCCCACTTGTGCTCCCTCTCTCTTTCTCAAATAAAATCTTTTTTAAACAAATAAATAAATCTTAAAAAAAAAAAGAAATAGTATGATTAGGAGGGTAAGATGCTTGTGGTAGGCTGAAAACTGTCCCCTCAAATACCCAGGTACTAATCCCTAGAATCTGGGAGTGTTTAAAGAGACGTTGGATGTGATTAGGTTAAGGATCTTGAGATGGAAAGGTTATTCTAGATCATCTGAGTGAGTCCTTTCATAAAGCTATCAAAAGGACATTCATAAAAGAGAGGCAAAGGAAGATTTCACACAGAAGAAGAGAGGGTCCTGTGACCATAGAGGCAGAGAGAGAGTAACACAGCCACAAAACAGGGACTGCTGACAACTGCCAGATTAGATGGGAAGGTCAAGGAATGGACTCTCCCCTAGAGCTTCTGGAGGGAATGCAGCCCTGCTGACATCTTGACCTGGTCTTAGTGAATCTGACTTTGGATTTCTGACCTCCTAACTGTAAGAATAAATAATGTCGCAACCCACCAAGTTTGGGCTAATTCTTATAGCAAACATAGAAAAACTAATACACTACCGAATGAAGCTGCAAACAACTAGGTTGTAGTCTCTACTCCTTGCTCAGATGCTGCACAATGTATAAATAGTATGAGCCATCTATTTCCTTCTTCTTTTTTTTTTTAAGACTTATTTATTTATTTGAGAGAGAGAGAGTCTGGAAGGGGAAGGAGAATCTGGAGCAGACCCTGTGCTGAGCGCTGAGCACAGAGCACAATGCGGGGCTCGATCTCAGGACACTGAGATCACGACCTGAGCCAAAAGCAAGAGTCCAACGCCTCACCAATTGAGACTTCCTGGTGCCCCCAGACTCCTCTTTCTTGAGTACTGAAAGCTAAAGAAGGATATATTCCCCAGGATACAGGGAAGAACAAAACCAGCTCATTTATATTCAGCTTGTATGTTGTACCTGTATCTATGCTAAACACCACACAGATTGTCTTATTTAAACCACACACCAACTCTATGGGGATTATCTCCATTGTAAATGACACAACCAAGGCATTCAGAGAGATTAAATAAATTGCTCAGGTTTACCCATCTGAGACTGGAACTCACTTCTGCCTTTAAACTATGTTTGGTTTAATCATTACATTCTAATGACTCTTAATCAGATGCATTGTTTCCCAACAGCCCAACCATGGGAAAAAATTGTTCTAGGAAAAGTCTGCATGCAATCAGAAAAACAACAATGAAATATTGTTTAAAAGTGCCCGACTATTCACCAGTTTTGTACTTTCACATTGAATAAAAGGTTTCTAATGAGGGATATAGGAAAAGAGAAGATAGAATAGTCTTACTATCCCTTTCCTCCTAGCTAAACACTTAGAAGGAATTACAGAAATGCATCTGAAATTTCTCACCCAGTAAATCCACAGGCTTTCAGAAATCTAGATAGATAAAAACATAGGTGATAGTTGGTAGAGATAGACAGCTAGTTTGCTAGCTAAATTCCTTAATTTGATAAGTAGGTATGATTCCTTATTACATTCCATACTTTTTATTGACTTTTTAAAAAATTTTATTTATTTATTTGACACAGAGAGAGATTACAAGTAGGGCAGAGAGGCAGGCAGAGAAAGAGGAGGAAGTAGGCTCCCTGCCGAGCAGGGAGCCTGATGCGGGACTTGATTCCAGGACCCTGAGATCATGACCTGAGTTGAAGGCAGAGGCTTTAACCCACTGAGCCACCCAGGCACCCTATTGACTTTCAATAAAAACATACTTCTCTTTCCTTGAGATGAATTCAATATCCTGGGGGATTTTCAGTCTAGCGTTCTCCAAACTATGTTCAAAAGTATACTTTCAACCTCTGCTGATGTGCTCTTTCTTCCACAGGATTTGACCTAGCACAATGACACCACACATAACATGGTTGGGAATTATACCACAAATCTGAGCAAAAAATGATATAGTAAACAGTGAGTTTTTTAACATCCTAACTTGCAAGCAAGAGCAAAAGAAAAATGTTATACTCTCTTCTGAAAGGAAGGAGGATAACTAGGCGGATAGTTCTGTTTTCTTTAATCTATGTGGGCTAGTCTGAGACTAAGAATCCTCTAATAAATTGGTAGAAATACAAACCATTATTTGATACATCTTAATGTAAATGTACATATATGTTATATCCTTTTAAATTAAAAAGTATTTCTTCTGAATTACTTCTGAGTTAAAAAGAAGTAACTCAATTTTGTTTAATAAAAGTAAAAATCTCTCCTACAGGGTAGGTTTCTGTTATATTTGTGTCTCAGTAATTTATTAGCATCATTAAGTAGTGTTTTACAATTAAAGAATGGGGCTGAGAAAATTTAATTAGTTAATTAGTTTTATCTTCAATTGACATAAAATTGTAAGATATATAAAGTGTACATCATGATTTGTCTATGTATCCTTATGAAACAATTCTTATCATCTAGTTAATTAACACATCATCACCTCACATATTTATCTTTTTTGTGTGAGACTGTTAAGTTCTACTCTATTAGTAAATTTCAATGATAGAATGCAGTGTTATTAATTACAGCCACCATGCTGTACATTAGATCCTGAAAACTTACTCATCTTATAACTGAAAGTTTGTACCCTTTTAGCATCCTCTCCTATTCCTGTCCTTTCTTTAGCCCCTGGCAACCACTTTTCTGTTGTTACTAAGAGACTGACTTCTTTTTTTAAACCATGAGCTCATTATCAGTAGGATTTCTTTGCTACTTATTTATGGTCTTGTTGTTTGTAATAGTTTTCTTAACGGTGTGTACCTTAAAAATCTCATCTACTTCCTCTTTATTTTTTTCATTTTAACTATTATGTTGTATATTCAGAAAGGTATAAAGATTAATATAAGCACCCACTTAAAAGTCATCATACAAGTGAAATAAAATATTTATGCTTCTTTCCCAAGACTATTCTTCTCACTTAATAATATCATGCTAGAAGCAACAATTGTCAGCATTTTGTTGCATAATTATCATGCACTTTTTATTCTTTTCCTATAAATGTATATTTTTATCAATGTAAAATGTTGTTTTTTATTTTTTTTTCAAAGATTTTATTTATTTGACAGAGAGAGAGAGATTACAAGTAGGCAGAGAGGCAGGCAGAGAGAGAGGAGGAAGCAGGCTCCCTGCTGAGCACTGAGCCCGATGTGGGACTTGATCCCAGGAACCTGAGATCATGACCTGAGTTGAAGGCAAAGGCTTTAACCCACTGAGCCACCCAGGCACCCTTTACATTAACTTTACATTTTTTCCACCTTACTATGTATATCTTTTTCTTATTTGTGTTTTTTCTTAAAAGAATGCTTTCTAGTCTTTTCTTCAATTTATTGACAGATAAGTGACATTTAACACTTAAAGTGTACCATATAATGATTTGAACCATGTATACATATTACAAAATGATTACCACAGTAAGTTTAGTTAATATCTATCTCTTTTTGTAGCTACAACTTTTTTTCTTGTGATGAGATTTTTTTTTTATTTGCCCCAGGGGTACAGGTCTGTGAATCATCAGGCTTACACCTTTCACAGCACTCACCATAGCACAAACCCTCCTCCCCAATGTCCATAACCCATCCACCCTATCCCTACCCTCCCACGCCCCGTAACCCTCAGTTTGTTTTGTGAGATTAGGAGTCTCTTATGGTTTGTCTCCTTCCCCATCCCATCTTGTTTCATTATTTTTCCCTCCCTACCCCCCGCAACCCCCTACCTGACCCTCAAGTTCCTCATATCAGAGATATCATATGATAACATGATGAGAATTTTTAAGATCTATCTTCTTAGCAACTTTCAAATGTATGATACACTACTAACTATAGTCACCATGCTGTATATTTCATCCCTAGAACTTAATTGTATTGTAACTGGAAGTTTGTACTTTTGACAATGTTCATCCATTTCCCTCATCCCCAACTCCTTCCTCTAGCAACTGCCAATCCATTCTCTGTATTTATGAGTTCAGTTTTTTTAGATTTCCCATATTAGTGAGATCATACAGTATTTGTCTTTCTCCGTCTAACTTATCTTACTTAGCAAATGCCTTTAAATTTCATCCATGTTTAATCTTAATGGTTATTGGGACTATAGCATTAGTTTATCCTTTCTGACTGATGAATAGTAAGCCATTATGTAAATGTATCAGTTGATTTTTTCCTTCTGTTAGGCAAATTAATGTGTTTTCAGATTTTCTATTACCATCAATGCTGCTATGAACATCATTGTGAATTTTTCCAGGAACACATGCATAGAATTTTCTCTAGTGTTTATAGTTTGTAATGAAAGGTTATAGTCAGATTTATTAGATAGTATTAAATTACTGTACTTTCCAAAAAGATCCTGTGAATTTACAAGCTCTCAACAATGTAGAGGAATTATCGCTGCTCTCATCTACCCTGCCATAGTAAGACATTTTTCCCGGCTATGGGTAGAGGAGTTGCCTTCACTTCTATTGTCTCTGGCTTTTCTTTACTTTTGTCATCCTAATGATGGAATACTTGATAATTTTTGTTTGATTTCTGGCTTAAGATTCTCTCTCTCCCTCTCTCCCTGCCCCTCCCAACCTTCCTAAAAAATAATAAAAATAAATTAAAAAGAGAATATTTAAGAAAGATAAAATATTTTTAATAAAACAGAACAAGCTAGAAAGGTAGAAAAAACAGCCTTTAAAATTGGATCGTCAGGGGGTTGCCTGGGTGGCTCAGTGTGTTGAGTGCCAACTCTTGATTTCAGCTCAGGTCATGTTCTCAGGGTCATGAGAACCAGTCCTGCCCCTACACCCCCACCCCCCACATGTTAGGCTCAACTCTCAGCAGGGAGTCTGCTTGAAGATTCTCTCTCTGACTGCCCCTCACCCCCAAATAAATAAATAAATAAATAAATCTTTAAAAAAATTAAATTGTCTGTGTTTCACTTTTAAGTAGATAAAATTTATCTCTAAGCACTTACTAGGTTGGTAACCTTGAACGAGTTGCCTAACCTCCTCGTACTTGATTAATATTTGTATAATGGGGGAAATTATAGATCATACCTCACAGGACTGCTGTGATTATTCATTGAGATATGTGTAAATATGTAGTAAAGTTCCTGGGACATAACTGACACAGAATGCTAACAATTATACTGCACTTATTTCAAAAGTGCTTATTATAAATAATCTCAAAAAAATACTAAGCTGTTTTTTTTAAATACCAAACTGTTAAAAAAAAGTAGTTCATTTTAGAAGATGGGATGGTAAATAATTTTAATTTTCTTATATTGTTTTTATACAGCAAATTTTTCTACAATAAGCACCTATTTTTACTTCTTCTAACAACTATAAAGATATTTATTAATTGTTAATCATTTAATTTATTAGCACAAACGAGTTCATTCAACCTATGGATTAAGTTCTGTGAAGTCCTAGCTGAGTCTCTCTTAGGTGTCCCCAAATCAGTACACTTTGCATTTGACAACCAATGATTAGATAGAGGACACTCAGGGATCAATTAGTGAGTATAAGCTAAAGTCCTCTCTAGTTTCTTCAACTACTCAGGCAAAAATGGAGAATGTCATCCAGTGGTTTTTTTTTGGTAAAAATTAACAACTGGCTCTCCAGAAATAAAAAGTTCTAATTTTTATCATTTGTTTATTTCTGTGGTATAAATATACACACTATGTCTGATCTCAAGCTATCCACATTATGTCACTGAATAGAGTTGGGAAAAAAATGGGGAGTGATACATGATTGCATAGAATTTCCACCAAATAGTTACAATAGATGTAAATAATCTCAAAAGTGTAGAAAAATAACTAAGAAGTGATGAGGTTTGAGTATGTGCTACCTTTGTTTTTAATATAGTTTATTTAATTGAAAATTTATATAATTCAGTTTTTAATTGTGGCTCTAAGAACTGATTCACAAAATTCCCCAAAATTTAACAATCCATTTTGTAAGCTGATATGAGTTGACCCCAGCACACCACTAAGAGTATCTCTGAAATATATTAGCCCATCCATATACTTTGGATATTTTTATTTTTGACAATAAAAGCCCATTTCTAAAACTGTATTCTACTAGTTGAGAAATAGTTTTCACACAAATAAGACTCACTGTGCTATTTAACAAAGTGAGATTTGTTGGTTGACAGATTGAAGTATTTGTCATTTCCTCTGAATTATTGTTCTTGTAGATAAAATCCTAGCTAACCATTCTGAACTGTGGATTTTTAAGAGTTTAACTCGTAAGTACTTCAGAATTCATCTCAAGAAGTTTGTTACTATTTCTAATTAAAATTTGTATTTCTAGATAATTATAGATTTATACACCATTGTAAAAAAAAAAGGATACAGAGAAATCATATAGTCTTTACCCAGTTTGCTCCCATGATATCATCTTGCAATATTATAGAACAATACCACAACTAAGACATTGGCATTTATACAGTCAAAAGACATATTTCTATTACCACAAAATTCTTTTCTGTTGCCCTTTATAGTCACAAACACATCCATGTGTCCCCAACCCTAGCAACTACTGATCTGTCCTCCATTTCTATAATTTTGTCATTTTTACAATGTTATAAAATGGAACAATACAATGTGTAACTTTTTTTTTTTAAAGATTTTATTTATTTATTTGACTGAGAGAGATCACAAGTAGGCAGAGGCAGGCAGAGAGAGAGGGGGAAGCAGGCTCCCTGCTGAGCAGGGAGCCAGATATGGGCCTGGATCCCAGGACCCTGAGATCATGACCTGAGCTGAAGGCAGAGGCTTTAACCCACGGAGCCACCCAGGCGCCCAATGTGTAACTTTTTATGTTGCTTTTCTTTTTCAAGCAGCATAATTCTCTGGAGGTACCTCTAATTTTCTGTGTGCATCAATAGTTCATTCTTTCTTACAGCTGGGTAGTAGTCTACGGTGTGAATGTACCAGTTTGTTCTCACATTCATCCTTTGAAGGATGCCTGGGTTGTTACCACTTCTTGGCTATTATGAATAAAAGCGCTATGAATATTCATGTACGGGGTTTTTCATGAACATACGTTTTCATTTTTCTGGGAAAAAAGCCCAGGGGTAAGATTGCTGGGTCATATGTTTGTCCATGCACAGTTTTTAAAGAAATTGCCAAACTGTTTCCAGAGTGACTACACTATTTTACATTCTCACCAGCAATGATGAGCGATCCAGTTTCTTTCCATCCTTGCCACAGTTTGATGTTCTCACTACATTTTATTTTAGAGACTGTGATTTTAATTTGTATTTTCTTGATGGCTAATGACGTTAAAGCTCTTTTTATACACTCATTTGCTATCTGTACATCTTCTTTGGTGAAATGTATTTTTGTGTCTTGTGTCCTATTTTTTAACTGGATTGTTTGCGTTTTTTTTTACTATCTCTATTTTGATAGTACTTTTTCATATCAAGTCATATTAATTCTTTGTCAGGTATACGGCTTGAAAATATTTTATTCCAGTGTGTGGCTTTTTAAATATTTTTAACAGCAATTTTCACAGAGCAAATATTTTTAATTGTGATCAAGTCTAATTTCTCAATTTTTCCTCTTACGGGTTGTGCTTTTGGAAGAAAGTTTGAGGTTAGTTTATATAACTCTAGAGCAGAGAATTTTCTCTTATGTTCTTTCTCTGAGAGTTTTATACTTTTCAATTTTGACTTTCAAGTCCAAGATCCATTCTGAGTTAAACTTTGTAAAAGGTCCTATACATGCCTCCTTGGTTAAATTTATTCCTAAGTATTTTATTCTTTTCGATGGTACTATAAGTTAGATTATTTTTGTTTACTCATTTTATTTATTTACTTATTTATTTATTTTAGTTTTAAGTTTTTATTTAAATTCCAGTTAGTTAACATACAGTGTAATACTAGTTTCAAGTGTAGAATTTAGTGATTTGTCACTTACATACAACACCCAGTGCTCATACCCATCACCAATTTAATCCACCGCCCTGCCCATCTCTCCTCCAACAACCTCTATAGTTAAGAGTCTGTTTTTCAGTTTGCCTCTCCCTTTTTTCCCCTCTATGTTCATTTGTTTTAAACCGTTTCCTAAATTCCACATATGGGTGAAATCATATGGTATTTGTCTTTCTCTGAATTAGCATAATAATCTCTAGCTCCCTCCACATCACTGCAAATGGCAAGATTTCATTCTTTTTTCTGGCTGAGTGATTGATATTCCATTATACACAACACATCTTTATCCATTCATTAGTAGATGGACATTTAGCCTCTTTCCATAATTTGGCTATTGTTGATAATGCCGCTATAAACATTGGGTTAGATGTATCCCTTCAGATTAGTATTTTTGTGTCCTTTGGGTAAATACCTAGTAGTGCAGTTGCTGGGTTGTGGGGTGGTTCCATTTTTAATTTTTCAAGTCTCCTCCATACTGTTCTCCAGAGTGGCTGCACCCGTTTACATTCTCACCAACAGTATAAGAGCGTTTCCCTTTCTCCACATCCTCGCCAGCATCTGTTGTTTTCTGTGTTGTTAATTTTAGCCATTCTGACAGGTGTATGGTGGTATCTCATTGTGGTTTGATTTGTAATTTCATTTTTATTTATTTATTTGTTTGTTTATTTATTTATTTATTTATTTTAAAGATTTTATTTATTTATTTCACAGAGGGAGAGAGATCACAAGGAGGCAGAGAGGCTGGCAGAGAGAGAGGGGGAAGCAGGCTCCCTGCTGAGCAGAGAGCCCGATGTGGGCCTCAATCCCAGGACCCTGAGATCATGACCTGAGCCGAAGGCAGAGGCTTTAACCCACTGAGCCACCCAGGCGCCCTGTAATTTCCTTTTTAGATAGTTAATTGTTAGTGTATAAAAACACAACTGATTTTTTTATTTTCATTTTGTAATCTACAACTTAACTGAATTGGTTTAGTGTTTCTAACGTTTTTTGTGTGTGTGGAATGTTTAGGGTTTGCTATATATAAGACCATATACTCCAAGCAGAGAAAATTTTACCCCTTACTTTCTGATTTAGATACATTTTCTTTCTCTCTCTTGCCTCCGTGCTCTGGCTAGGATGTCCAGTACTATGTTGAATAGAAGTGGTGACACTGGGCTTCCTTGTTTTGTTCCTCATCTTACAAGAGAAGCTCTCAGGTTTTTGCCATGTAGCATGATGTTAACTGTGGGCTCCTCATATATGACTTTGATTATCTTGAGGTACATTCTTCCTATACCGAATTTGTTGAGAAGTCTTGTTATGAAAGGCTGTTGAATTTTGTCACATGCTCTTCTGCATCTATTTTTTTATTATTATTATTTATTTTGAGAGCAAAAGAGACAGAGCATGTGGGGGTGGGAGGAGGGACAGAGGAAGAGAATTTCAAGCAGGCTCCCAGCTAAGCTCAGACCCCAACAAGGAGCTTGATCCCAGCACCCTGAGATTATGACCTGAGCTGAAATCAAGAATTGGATGCTTAACCAACTGAGCCACTAGGCATCCCTCTGTCTGCATGTACTAAAATAATCATATAATTTTCTCATTCATTCTGTTAAGATAACGTATCATGTTGATTGATTTGTGTATGTCACCTTGTCTTTGCATCCCAGGGATAAATTCCATTTGATCATGATCCTTTTAATATGCTATTGAATTCAATTTGCTAATATTTTGTTGAGGATTTTTGCATCTATGTTCATAAGAGGTGTTGGACTATACTTTTCTTTTTGTAGTGCACTTGTCTGGCTTTGTATTTGTCATTATAAGGTAATGCTTATAAAATGAGTTTGGGAGTTTTTCTTCCTCTTCAGTTTTTTGGAAGTGTTTGAGAAGGATTGATGTTAATTCTCTTTTAAATATTTGGTAAAATTAATTAGTGATGTTATCAGGTTGTGGGCTTTCCTTCGTTGGGAGGTTTGGATTACTGACTCAATCTCCTTTCTTGTTATTGGTCTGTTCAAGTTTTCTATTTCTTTGTTATTCAGTTTTGGTAGAGTGTATGTTTCTAGGAATTTCTACATTTCTTGTAGATTATCCAATTTATGGGTATATAAGTATTCATTATAGTCTCATAACGTTTTTTTAAATTTCTATGGCATAAGTTATAATGTTTTCCCTTTCATTTCTGGTTTTATTTATTTGAGTCTTCTTCCTTTTTATCTTAGTCTGACTAAGGGTTTGTCAATTTTGATTATCTTTCCAGAAAGCCATCTCTTGGTCTCTTGGTGTTTCATTGGTTCTTTCTTTCTTTCTCTTTCTTTCTTTCTTCTTCCTTCCTTCCTTCCTTTCTTTCTTCCTTTCTTTCTTTCTTTCTTTTTCTTTGTTTCTCCTTCCTTCCTTCCTTCCTTCCTTCCTTCCTTCTTTCCTTCCTTTTTTCCTTCCTTTCTCTTTCTCTTTTGCCTGTATTTTGTTATTTCTGCTCTAATATTTATTATTCTTTTTTTCTGCTAAATTTGACCTTAATTTGCTCTTCCCTTTTCTTGACATGTAATATTAGGTTGTTTATTTGAGACTTTTTTTCTTCTTTGATGTAAGCATTTACCATTTCCCTCTTAATATTGCTTTTGTTGCCTCCCATAAGTTGTTATACTTTGTTTTCATGTTCATTTATTGCAAGATGTTTTCTGATTTTTCTTTAGATTTCTTCTTTGACTCATTGGTCATTCAGGAGTGTGTCATTTAATTTTCACATATTTTTGAATTTTCCAATTTTTCTTATGTTATCAATTTCTAGTTCCATACCATTGTGGTTAGAAAAGATACTTGATATGATTTGAATCTCCTTAAATTTACTATAATTTGTTTTGTGGCCTAACATGTGATCTATCTTAGAAAATGTTCCATGAGCACTTGAGAAGAATCTGCATTGTGTTCAATTTGTATGGAAAGTTCCATATGTGTCTGTTAGATCCATTTGATCTATAGTGTGCTATTTCCTTATTGAATTTCTCTCTGAATGTTCTATCCATGTTGAAAGGGTCATATGAAGTCTCCTATGATTGCATTGCTACTTATTTCTCCCTTCAGTTCTACTAATACTTGCTTTATAATTTAGCTACTCTGTTATGGGGTACATATGTATTCAAAATTTTTGTATTTTCCTGATGAATTGACCATTTTATCATTATATAATGTACTTCTTTGTCTCTTGTGACCATTTTTTATTTAAAGTTTGTTTTGTCTGATATAAATATCATCACTCCTGCTCTATTTTGTTCACTTTCTCCATGGAATACATTTTTCCATCCTTTCACTTTCTGCCTACGTCCTTAGTCTAAAGTAAATCTCTAGTAGACAGCATATAGTTGGATCTTATGATTTTGCCCATTCAACCATTCTGTAACTTTTGATTGGGGAGTTTAATCCATTTATGTTTAAAGTAACTATGGATAAGAAAAGCATGTTATGGTCATTTTGTTAATTATTTTGTCATTTTTTTTGTTTCATCTTTCCCTGTTTTTGCTATCTACCTTTGTGTTTTAATAATATTTGTAGAGATATTCTGTGATTCTTTTTTCTATTTCTTATGTGTATCAAATGTATGATATATATCAAACACATATATATCAAATATCATATATATCATACATATATGTATATATTTGTGGTTACCATGAGGCTTACAAAAAACATCTTAAACTCTTGACTTTGAATTTTTTTCATAGCACTTTGAATATATCATTCTCTTCTCTTCTGGACTGCAAGTTTTATGTTGAGACATTTGCTAATAGTTTTATGGCGGCTATTCTCCTGCTATTTTCAAATATTTTTTGTCTTTAACTTTGATGATTTTATTATGTGTCTTGGTGTAAACTGCTTCAAATTTTTCAATTTGGAGTTTCTTGGGCTTTCTGAACCCAGATACCATTTCCTTCCCCAGATTTGGAAAGTTTTGGGCCACTATTTTTTTAAATAAGCTTTCTGCCCCTTTATCTCTTTCTTCTTCTGAGATTCCTATAATGCCTATATTGTATTAGTTCACTTGATGGTTTCCAATAGGTCCTTTAGGTTTTTGCACTTTTTAAAAATTTTTTCCTATTTGTTCTCTGATTGGATCATTTCAAATGACCTACGTTCAAGTTCATGGATTCCTTTTCTTTTTTAAGTCTTCTATGAAACTCTATTGAATTAAAAATTCTAGTTTAGTTATTGTGTTCTTCAGCTTCATAATTTCTGTTTTGTTCTTCTGTATGGTATCTATCTTTTTGTTGATATTCACATTTTGTTCATATACTCTTCTCCTTATTTCATTTATTTATCTGTCTTTGTATTCTTGTAGCTCACTAAGCTCCTTTAAGACAATTATTTTGAATTCTTTGTAACATACTTCATAGATCTCCATTTTTTTGTGTGTTTGTTACTGGAGATTCATTTGTTAATGTTGATTCTCTGTTTTTCTTATAACTTCATGTTCATGTTTGCACATTTGAAGAAGCAGCCACCTCTTCCAGTTTTAAGGACTGGCTTCAGCAAGGAAAGACCTTAACCAACCAGTCTGGCTAGATTCTGGGAGATTTATATGACTTTTTATGGGATGTGAACACTCTATTCCTCTCCTTCCTGGGAAAGAAGTCTCAGGATTATACATCTCTTCCTAGTCCTGCTGAGCCTTGTTGGATACTGAGAGCCATCCTTCTTTTTTCCTGGGTCGGTATACTGAGATGCCAGGACGTTGGGCACAAGTTCCACTTCTGTCCCCCTCGCATGAAGAAATCTCATGGTTATGCTCCTCACTCCAGTTCCACAGATCTGATCCAGCTGCTGAGAACTGCACTGTCTTCTGAGATTCATGCCTTCTGTTGAGAAATGCGTCATCTGCTGAGATTCACAGAGGCTGCTGAGATCTGGACTCTCTGCTGATTTCCTTGCCAGCTGCTAGGGGTGGCGCTGACTGCTGGGTGCTGAGCTGGCTGCTGGGGGCCACACGAGCTGCTGAGAGCCACCCATGCCTCTTCTTTGTTCTAAGCTGTTCCGAGGCATTCCAACCATGCCAAATTCCTCAGGACTCTGGGTGAAGCAAGACAGGCGAAAATTTCTCAGGCAGCATTCCAAAAAGCTGGGTATGTTGGATGCACCCTTCACTCTCTCTTTTGCCTTCCAGAATAATCTTTGGCAAATGGGATCTTTCTTGATGCTTACCTCTGCCAAGTTGGAGGAGAGGGAAACACAGGTAAAGGTAAATTATTCTTCTTACTTATTTCGATGCAGCTATTCTCAGTCCTGTGTTCTTCTGGGGGTACTGCAACTTCTTAACTAGATCGTAGGGTTTTCGTAAAGGTATTCTGGTACACATATGATTGTTAAATCTTTGTTTCTTGGGGGGGGATGACAAGGACCAGGACTTCCTTTTCTGCCATCTTTCTGATGTCAGTCCCCTTCCTCAAAATTTCTTGAGATATGTTTTTGTCAGGTCCGCACTCCCACTTGTATCTTAAATTTCATTCTTCTTCACTCCAGAATTCCTGGTCAAATAAATGTAAGTTCTGTTCCCAGCAGTATGTTCTCACAGTGCTCTTTATAGTTACTCAGTATTTTGGGGGGTATTCTGGGCCCAGGTTATCAGCACACTCTATTTCTCTCACAGTCCTGTTTGCATTTGCCTACAAGCTGGAGTCTTTGGAGCCTCTCCGGACTTTGTCAGTGAACTCTTTCACTCAGGATGGGGAAGCCTTTCTTTTAGAAATGAGGACTTATTGGAAATTTCTGTTCCTCAGATCTTAAATCTGTTAGAAGCCCCCTTTGTCTTTCTTCTGCTTTTCCCACACAGCTTCTCTTCCCATGCAGCTTTTCATACTATATTTGGGTTGGCCTTACTTGTTCATTCTCTGAGGCTCATAGAAATATCTTGTCAGTAGCTTTTGTGATAGATGTTATTTTTTTGCTCCTAGTTGTCCTATCTCTTTTGAAGAAATGATTGGGAAGGTTCACAGTCAGTGCTACTGCTACCATCATTCCTGCCTTCCATATATTGCTTTTAGAAATAATAATATTAAATATTTAAAAGTAGCATAAAACATATACAATATAAATAGTGCAATACAAAAGTGTAATTTGTTCTATCTAGACACTTCTCTAGAAAAGAACTGCACAGATCAGACTAGAAGTTGTGAAATTACATGCAAAAAAGCAAAGTAATATGATTTGGAAGATGGATTGTGTCAGAGACGAGAAGCTTATTAATTCTAGAGGAAAGACTGTGAGATGCTACCTACCACAGAAGATTTATAATTTATAATTTATAATTGTCAGAAGCAATGGGGCAGTAATCTGATATGAGTTTGATGAATTAAGCATAGTCAGAAATAATGTGGGCAAAATAGTCAGAGCCCTACAATAGTGGATCCTTATAAACTGAAATTCAGGATGCTGAAAATAATCTGTAAGTGTCAGAATGTACTGCCCAAATGACCTTGCCTAAACAAGTCACCAGTGTGTTAATTCTCTTTAGTCTTAACTATTTGCAACATCATTCATGTTATTGGACTACTTCACTGAAGTGTTTGTATTGACTGGCTGCCTCCCTATTTCTTAGCCTTTTAAATGCAGTAGTATTACATTGAAATGATTTAGTCCAAAAGACAAAACAAGCAAATAAACAAACAACAACAACAACAAAACCCCAACAACCACCCTGCTTCATTTTTCAAGAGGGTTGAATAGGTAGTAACCAAATATTAGGATGTGTCAACACAAAATAATGGAAGAAAAATAATGTGTAGTAACTTGAGGTAGTTAAAAGAAATGCTTCACATCAACCTTGCAGGTGGAAATTACTATTTGTTTAATTGTTTTAGTGGGGAGGGAAATGAACAATTCATTATGCAACAACATTAACAACATGCAAGATAATATATAATCCATGTTTAAAAACCATAATATTTAGAATCACAGGGATAAATTTGGAGGAATGTTTTAAATAAAAGGTAGACTTTTTAAGGTAGGTAGATGGATAACACCTATCTATCTATAACAGATGATGCCATCAGGTAGGCAGTAGTCTAGTGTATTATTGTTCTGTCCTGTCTCCTACATTTATTCTCTCCAAAATATCAGAACAATTAGAAAGTCACATCTGGTGTTAAAGTTTAAAATCATTGTAAGTGTTGTGATTTTGGAGTTTCAAAATTAGTTTGGACCTGGCTTTATTTCAGTTTTAAGAAGTGTTGTATAAATGATCTCTATTTATTTTACTTAGCAAAATTACTCAGATAAAAATTTCACTCTGATAACCTCTCTCAATATTAAGAGACCTCCATATGAATGTAAAAATTGGTTCCCTAACCTTATCATTATATATATATGTCTAAAATGTAAGCACCCACATGGACTCAGCATTACAACTTATTATATCAAAATTTTGATTCATTGTGCCAAATGATGTATTGATTCTTTATTCTTCATTGTGTCCTTATTCCTCAATAATTTATATCAAAATTGGAAAAGCCCATGAAATTATTTATGTCTTTTGCACATATATGGTGGAAATACTATATATTGCATCTTTTCCCAACTTTGTTTTCATTGATATCACATTAGTAACCTGAAGTCAGCCATAGAGGTAGTATTTACACCACAAAAATTAGCAAATGCCTCAGACAGGGCTTCCTTTCTTCTTTCCCTCCCTCCCCCCACCTTTTTTCCCTTTCCTTCCTCTCTTCCTTCCTTCCTCCCTCGCTCCCTCTTCCTTCCTTCCCTCCTTCCTTCCTTCCTTCTTTCTTCCTTCTTTCTCTCCTTCCTTCCTCCCTCTCTCTTTCTTTCTTTCCTTCTCTCCCTCCCTTCCTCTTTCCCTTCCTCCCTCCCTTCCTTCCTTCCTTCCTTCTTGTGCTGGCAATCTAGTTGGTAAGTATTTACCAACAAATCACTAGTGGGGACCGAGAGTAATAGATAGAAAATGACAGCAATTAATTGCCAAAGATAAGGTTGACATATTTGCACAAAGGAGAAAAGGGACATATCAATAATAAGAATTTCTTGGTTTTCAGGGATTTTTGACAGTGGCTGATTGATCCTGGTGTCCCTAGAAACAAAATAAATGATCCAATAAATGATTGGATACAGCATGATCTGTATAATAGAAAAAAACAACCAAACAACAACAACAACAACTCTATATCAAGTAGCCAAGAACCTGACTTGAGCTTAACAATGGAGACTCACAGCCACATAAATTTTAGACCCAGGGCTCCTTGACTAAAGGGGAAATTGAGTTCCTTTGAGGAATGACCCAGCACCATCATTGCCAATACATATAGTAAATATTCCAGGTCTTCTCCAAAGGGACCTGAGGCCACAAGAGAGTGACTGTGAACTAAGAAAAAGGAAATACCCATATCTTTTAGGTATTACTGCACACTGGTTCACAGGCTACAACATTTTATGCTAGTCCTTTTCATTAACTGCATTTCATGGATTGGATCCTATGGATAGGAAGTGCAAGTACTTCAGATGCCTTAATAAAATATATTCAACCTAGACAGTGGAAGATAAACCCTATAAAAGTTGCCTCTCCAACTCAATAACATTTCTAGTGTTGTAACTGTCTGGAATATGTTGAGATATTGCTCAAATTGGTGTACGTCACACAATCTACCTTGTAAAAAAAAGAGGCATAGTGCTTGGTATGCTTTTCTGGATTTTGGAGGAAACATACCACATTAAACAGTGCTACTTTAATGAATCAGGAGTTATCTGTAAGACTACCAGTTTCCACGAGGAGTAAGAACAAAAGAAAGTTTTGCAGTAAGTTAAGCCTTCAGTAAAAATTGCTTTGATACTTGGATTTTTGATACAGAAAATCCAAGGATACTCAAAATGTTCATAGCAATAGGTATGCTAAATGAAATCTCTGTTGTCACCAAAAAGAATCACAGCACAAACCACTAGAATTTTGGAGCAACTCAGTGCCTCTCCCTGAAGATAACTAACCTCATTTTGGGGAACAGTTTCTGGTTTGCTATTGGAACTTGGAAAAGACTCGGGTCACCATGGGATATAAGATTACCGTTACTGACTGAGTGTTGTCTTCCCCACTTAGCATGGTTTGCGTGTATGCAGCAGCAGTCCATTATCAAATAGAAGTGATATATTAGAGAATGAGCTCAGGAAGGTCCAAGAAGTAGAAGTAAGTTGTATCAGTGGGAAACTCAGAGTCTTTTGACTCTGATTCATCCTATATCATCACCTCCTCTACCTATGATATGTTGCTCTGTTCCTTACAACTGGTTAATGGAAGGGACAAAAACCCCAAAACTTGAGTCCAATGAACAATTGAGTCTGTGTAATATACTATTATAATCTAAAAGGGGCCAGCCATAGCAATACAGCCCCACTCAAAGGTGACCCTAAAGTACAGTGGTGAAGGAAAATCCTACCAGTGGAAATGACTTCAAGCAGAACATTTGGTTGTCCACTTTATCTGGAGTGAGAGAAGGTCAGAAATATGGAACTACAGAGGTCACTCACCATTCATTAATGGCTTCACTGGATGATTGGTGACTCAGAAGGACCAGAACTGGAAGACTGGTTATTGGAAAGTCTGAGTAACAGGTATGTGACTGAACTTTTCAGAATGAGTACAGATTATAAATATATTTGTGTCTAATGTGAATATCAATCAAAAGAACCCACAATAGAGGAGAATCTTAATTATGAGGTGGACAAACTGACAGACTCTGTGGATGTGTCATTTTCTCTTCAGTTCTTGGTTAAAGAGTCCATGGAGGGAAAACCAATAGCCATGGAGATAGGAGTGAAGGCTAGGCATGGGTTTGGCAACGTGGGATTCTCCTTACCAAGTATGACCTGGCTAACATTGCTGCTCAGTGCCCAACCGATAAATAGCAGGGACCAACATGGAGCCTCTGTTATGTCACCATTCCTCAGAGTGACCAGCTAGTTGCTTAGTTAATTACATAATGGGTATGGATTTACCATCCTTGCCTATAATGCTTCATTAGGCACAGTCATACCTAGACTCACAGAACATCCTAATCACTCTGTGGAAGTCTCTATAGCACTGTTCCTGATTAAGAAACATTGCACAACAAAAACTGTTTGGGATCATGGCTATGAAACTAAGTGGTCTTATCACATACCTCATCAGCCGGACATTGCTGGGGTAACTGAAAGGTTGACTAGCTTACTGTCCTTGCCGACTTAGCCAGGATCCCTTTAACTGTTAAGAGTTTTTAAATTTCCATGAATAACGGATAGCAAGTAGAGCTGAATTTTGTTGTGTTACTTGGAGACAAGTAATTATCACTTCAATATAAGTTTTGCACCCTCTTCCTCAACATATTTTTTTTTTAATTTTTTTTTTTTAATTTTTTATTTATTCATTTGACATGTCAGAGAGAGAGATCACAAGGAGGCAGAGAGGCAGGCAAAGAGAGAGGAGACAGGAGGAAGCAGGCTCCCCGCTGAGCAGAGAGCCCGATGTGGGACTCGATCCCAGGACCCTGGGATCATGACCTGAGCTGAAGGCAGCGGCTTTAACCCACTGAGCCACCCAGGCGCCCTCCTCAACATATTTTAAGTTCTATTTGTAAACTCCTGTCCTCCTTTGCTCCCAAACATTCAAAACTGGTTTTAATCTTTTTGCATGTGTTTTAGCTTCATTCTTTTGGCTATCTCTCCTGAAATCTGTAGCAATACAATAGTGCCACAGATCAGTTGACAGCTTTATGTAGAAATTTCATGTTTGGCAGGCTTTAATCTAGAAAAGCCTAGAGGACATTTGTCATCTGCCAAGTGAGGCCTTCACAGCTTCTCTTCTCCCACATTCAGAAATGACACACCGTGACCTTGCACACTCCTACAGTCTATGATTTCAATAAGATGTTCACCCTACTTCCCCAAGGGTTGTTGCTAATCTTAAAACTATATTAACATTTTTCACATTTAATTTTTTCTGTCTGTTACTCAAGTTATTTTTAAGTATTTGTTTATACCCTGTATCCACATCTCTAAGGACTTGCATGGGAACATCTGTGATTCATGTATTTGAATGGATTTTGGGGGAAAACTGAGCCAAGCAAAGGGAATCATATTTATCTGTCATATTAAGAATGAAGGCATGGGGTGGCTGGGTGATGGACATTGGGGAGGGTATGTGCTATGGTGAGTGCTGTGAATTATGTAAGACTGATGATTCACAGACCTGTACCCCTGAAACAAATAATACATTATATGTTAATTAAAAAAAAGAATGAAGGTACTTACTTATTATTATTTTTACCCATTTTTGTATTTTTATAAAGTGGAGCTTACTGAATATCACATATTAAAACAAAACAACACAAAACACTTTATTGAAGAATGCTTGATTAGCTTGCAAAAAGCTTATGATCATTTGATGTAAAAATTTTAACAGTCAAGACGTCATAACATTAAAATCTGGTGGCCTAGTATTTGTTTCATATGAAAATAAAATGCAGCCATGATAACTTTTTATTGTTAAGGCAATACATTTCCTATATTTAATATTCTAAACACTCATTTCCTTTTTGTTAAATTTTAAAGGACATATATAGTTAATAAGTGTGCTTATGGGAAGAACATAAATAAATGTCACAGACTTATTGCTGTGCTAATTTTATTTAACTTTTACATATAAATTAAACCTGTACTCTGGGTTTGTATCTAGTTTCAAATGATAAATGCTCTAGGAAATATTAGTGTTAAATTGGCCTCTATTGCTAGATCTGGTGACTGGTTAAATATATGCATTATTCAAACTGGAACACTTTTTTCGAGTAAAGGGAAGCATTGGCCTGAGAGAGGACAGGATAACAGGCCTAGGAAAAGCCCAGACCAACTGGGACATAGGTTTACTATAAAAATGAGGGATAAATTACCCATAAATATTAAGGATGGTGTCCAGAATTATTTGTGCTAACAGACCTATATATCTATCCCAATACTTCTCTGATTTTATTGGGTAGAGATAGAATACTTTTCTTTTGGCTATCCAGTTAAGTCTCCATAATGTTCCTGCCATTTCACTGAAAAACAGTAAGGAAAGTGCAGCAACCATTTCATATCCAGGGGTTATTTGAACTATTTTCCATAGTACCCCGATAAGGTAATTTAGAGCCTTTGGCAAGAAAAGCACTTCTCTAAGAGAACTCATTTGCACCATGATTGGTTCAGACCTTCTACTCTGGAAGCTTCATATATGACTTATCTTTTTAAAACAAGTCAGGAAGAGTCATTTCATGGTAACTCTTCACTTCCCTTGCCCCTTCCTTCTCCACATATGTGATGAGTAAACACATGATCAACTAAATTTTTCTTTCCACCTGTTCCCCACCCACAAAGTGAACAGGACTATAGAAAATGACACAAACCATATTGCTTTTCAGTTCATGACCACAAATGTCAAAGGAGCTCAGAGAGTCAGCTGCCCAGAAAGCATTATTGTCCTAGTCTATTCATTCTCCAACTCTTTTTAATATAACACACCTTTCTCATTAAAATTCCAGCATGTTCTCCCCCTCATACAGAATTTGCTAATGATCTTGCTTCCTTTTCTTTTTCAGTGTTGAATTTTCTTTTCTTTCTTTTTTTTAAGCAATAAGGCTTGTTTATTTATTTATTTATCGATTTATTTATTTATTTACTATTTTATTTTTTCAGTGATCCAAGATTCATTGTTTATGCACCACACCCAGTGTTCCATGCAATACGTACCCTCCTTAATACCCACCACCAGGCTCACCCATCCCCTTTCCCCTCTCCCCTCCATACCCCTCAGTTTGTTTCTCAGAGTTCACAGTCTCTCATGGTTCATCTCCCCCTCTGATTTACCCCAATTCACTTTTCCTTTCCTTCTCCTAAAGTCCTCTGGTTTATTCCTTATGTTCCACAAGTAAGTGAAACTATATGATAATTGACTTTCTCTGCTTGACTTATTTCACTCAGCATAATCTCCTCCAGACCAGTCTATGTTGATACAAAAGTCGGGTATTCATCCTTTCTGATGGCTGAGTAATATTCCATTGTATACATGGACCACATCTTCTTTATCCATTCGTCTCTTGAAGGGCATCTTGGCTCTTTCCACAGTTTGGCTATTGTGGCCATTGCTGCTATGAACATTGGGGTACATATGGCCTTCCTTAGCTCTATTTTTAACTTTTTGAGGAATCTCCACACTGATTTCCAAAGTGGCTGCACCAACTTGCATTCCCACCAGCAGTGTAAGAGGGTTCCCCTTTCTCCACATCCTCTCCAACATTTATTGTTTCCTGTCCTGTTAGTTTTGGCCATTCTAACTGGTGTGAGGTGGTATCTCAATGTGGTTTTGATTTGAGTTTCCCTGATGGCTAGTGATGATGAACATTTTTTCATGTGTCTATTGGCCATTTGCCTGTCTTCTTTGGATAGGTGTCTGTTCATGTCTTCTGCCCATTTTTTGACATGATTATCTGTTTTTGGGCATTGAGCTTGAGAAGTTCTTTATAGATCTTGGATATCAGCCCTTTGTCTGTAATGTCGTTTGAGAATGTCTTCTCCCATTCTGTGGGTTGCCTCTTTGTTTTGTTGACTGTTTCCTTTGCTGTGCAGAAGCTTTTTATCTCGATGAAGTCCCAAAAGTTCATTTTCGCTTTTGTTTCCTTTGTCTTTGGAGACATATTTTGAAAGAAGTTGCTGTGGCCAATGTCAAAGAGGTTACTGACTATGTTCTCCTCTAGGATTTTGATAGATTTCTGCCTCATGTTGAGGTCTTTCATCTATTTTGAGTTTATCATTGGCAAAGAAGAAGTCAAACTCTCTCTCTTCACAAATGACATGATACTTTATATGGAAAACCCAAGAGACTCCACCCCCAAACCACTAGAACTCATACAGCAATTCAGTAATGTGGCAGGATACAAAATCAATCCACAGAAATCAGTTGCTTTCTTATACACTAGCAATGAAAATACAGAAAAGGGAATTAGAGAATAGATTCCATTTACTATAGCACCAAGAACCATAAGATACCTTGGAATAAACCTAACCAAAGAGGTAAAAGATCTGTACTGGAGGAACTACAGAACGCTCGTGAAAGAATTTGAAGAAGACATAAAAAGATAGAAAAGTATTCCACGCTCATGGATCAGAAAAATAAACATTGTTAAAATGTCTATACCTACCAGAGCAATCTATACTTTCAATGCCAATCTGATCAAAATTTCACCGGCATTTTTCAAAGTGCTGGAACAAACCATCCTCAAATTTGTATGGAACCAGAAAAGACCCTGAATCACTAAGGAAATATTGAAAAAGAAAAACAAAGCTGGGGACATCACGTTGCCTGATTTCAAGCTATATTACAAAGCTGCGATCACCAAGACAGCATGGTACTGGCAAAAAACCAGACACATAGAACACAGTGGAGAGTCCAGATATGGACCCCCAACTCTGTAGTCAAATAATCTTCGACAAAGCCAGAAAAAATATCCAGTGGAAAAAAGAGAGTTTCTTCAATAAATGGTGCTGGGAAAATTGGGCAGCTATTTATAGAAGAATGAAACTTGGCCATTCTCTCACACCATACACAAAGATAAGCTTAAAATGATCTTGCTTCCTAAACCACTACATCATCAGAAGCAATCAGAAAAGGGCTCCCACAAACTTCTACCATCACATGTACCCATCTAACATATTCTGTACCCCCCTAATTTTGCCTTCCTTCCTCAAAGTATAAAGAAAGTGTCCATGTCCTCCCCTTGGATACTTAATCCCCTCTCTTATTACATATTCAAGATATTATTGTTGATATGTGCTCCAGAGCTTAAATATGTAACTCGAAGACAGAGTCTGGGTATAAAGAAGAAAGATGGTTTATTACTTTATGGGTTGAAGGAGGCTGGCAGAAGGCTAAGGCTTCAAAAAACTGCAAGACCCTAGGTAGGGGCCGGGGGGGGGGGTTTAGAAGGAAATACAGGATCTAGTCAGTTTTGACAGGAATTGTGTACGTGTTACCAGCTTCCCTCTTCAAGTCTTTTTTTTTTAAAGATTTTATTTATTCATTTGNACAAGTAGGCAGAGAGGCAGGCAGAGAGAGAGGAGAGAGGAGGAAGCAGGCTCCCTGCTGAGCAGAGAGCCCGATGTGGGCCTCGATCCCAGGACCCTGGGATCATGACCTGAGCCGAAGGCAGCGGCTTTAACCCACTGAGCCACCCAGACGCCCTCCTCTTCAAGTCTTTAGGGTGGTACTGGGTTGCTGAAACACAAGGGAGAAGGGGAGGTCTGCAGGAAGGAGGAAAAGTTTACTTTAAAATTGAGCTTCTCTGAAACATTAGTGCATTTTGCTTTTTGTTCAGCTTTATGCTTTTAAGCTGTTTCAATATCTCTCTAGTAATTCTTATCAACATTATGCATTTTTCTCTCTACACAGAGCTATTCCTCCAACTGTGCTATTATTTCTTTCATCTNGCAGAGAGAGAGGAGAGAGGAGGAAGCAGGCTCCCTGCTGAGCAGAGAGCCCGATGTGGGCCTCGATCCCAGGACCCTGGGATCATGACCTGAGCCGAAGGCAGCGGCTTTAACCCACTGAGCCACCCAGACGCCCTCCTCTTCAAGTCTTTAGGGTGGTACTGGGTTGCTGAAACACAAGGGAGAAGGGGAGGTCTGCAGGAAGGAGGAAAAGTTTACTTTAAAATTGAGCTTCTCTGAAACATTAGTGCAGGCATTTTGCTTTTTGTTCAACTTTATGCTTTTAAGCTGTTTCAATATCTCTCTAGTAATTCTTACCAACATTATGCATTTTTCTTTCTACACAGAGCCATTCCTCCAACTGTGCTATTATTTCTTTCATCCCAAAAACCTGCTCTTGACTTCACTTACCCCTCCAGCAACTGTCTAATTTCTATGTAATCTATATATAATTTTATTATAGTATATATAATTAACATATACTTAGACAAAATCTGGAGAGTTATCTGACCACACTTTTAAAAGGGCCATCTAAGAGTAATGCAGTTATTAGGTCATTCATTTTTTAGTCATACATGTGTATAAATTTTAATGCCTTTCACGTGTGTTTTCATGTGTGTGTACACAGGATAGTTATGTAACCATGAGATTGAAAATGTATGTTCCATAAAGCTTTGAAATATAAATAACCTTAAGAAATGTAATTTACAAATGCTGAGATAAGAGTTCTTTCAATTCAACAGTTTCACAGATTTATGCCTCTTCAGATTATCATTTCTTAAATGACATAGGCAAGAAGGATCATTTTTATGCAATTAAGATGACCAAAAGTAATAGGGCGTCAGCACCTCCAAGAATGAGAGCTAACGAAAGGAAATAGAATTTATCATCCCAAAATATGCCTCTTTGACATAAAGATTATTTTAGGCTAGTTATTTTTAAGAAACTGCAGACACAGGAAAAGCCCTGAAAACTAAGCAGAAGTTACCCTTTGTAGGAGACATTTATGTTTATGAGGAAAATCTCTATTTGTGAAGGTGTCTCTCTCCCATTCCCAGAAGGGAATGACTATATCTCCAGAAAATGTGATCATTGGAGAAGGCAGAAACTTAAATCTGCATGACAGCCATACCCAGGTGTACCCTGCTTTGCCTGAAAAATGTCCCAGAACTGGCTCTTCCATCTCCCAACATCTTTTTTGGCTTTAGCTGAAGATAGTATTTAAGGTGGTAGCTTGGGCCATTTTGAAGAGTTATTCACCTTTTTTTGGTATCTCCCACATACACAGGAGTGATGGGATGCAGGAGGAGACACCCTAAAGAAATGCCTTTGGCATAAAGATTATTTCTATTTAAAACTAATAAAAACCCAGCAGCTGCAAGAAAAGTGCCCTTCCTCCCTCATCACTGCCTAAATTTACATTGGAAAGGAGACCCTACTACAGGAAAAGAAGTACTATCAGAGACCCCCATTCCCCAAGGAACTCATCTGTGTAATGGAACAATCTCATTTTTTCCAAAAGTCTCCTTTTCACCTGCTTGCTGTTGACTTTTTCCCTCTTAGTGTCCTCAAGCCCCTCCCCCTTCCTTGAATCATATAAACTTCATATTGTCTCATTGTCTTCAGGATTTCATGTCTGTGTGGATTCCCCTTAGATATGTCTGTGAAATTTGATTTTCTCCTATTAACGGGTCTCATGTCAGTTTGAGTCTATGTCCAGCTAGAAGAACATAGGGCAGAAGGAGGTCTTCCTCCCTGACAGGAAGTATACGTTACTAAATTTCTGTTTGTTTTTCTCCTGTTAATCCATCTTTTATTACATGGAGGTTTCAGCCAAAAACCTAGAAGCGTAGAGGAATAATTATTTTTCTTTCCCCATAATTATGTGGAAGAATAAGACAGCTTTTCTTTTGAAGGGTTAGCATGGAAATTTTGTCTTTATTATTACAATATTATCATCAAAAGGAAATGGCTCATTTGTTTTGTGATAAGGGCCAATTATTTGTGATACACTCCAGTACCGTTTAACTCAAACTAGACTTATATTATAAAAAACTAACTTCATTCCAAGTTTTACTAGCATTTGTTCCCATTTAAAAATTTGTTACTACTATTTATTTTTAAATGCTGAAAAAGGTTAAGGATTAAGTTGTCTTCTTAAATTGCATAGCCTTATTTGTTTTTGAATGTTTGTACCAATTCTTAATTATCACTACAAGTTCAAATAATGGATGAAGGCTGAATAGACTTTATTAAACACACATTTGAGATTTTCCTTGTCTAAACACACTAGGAACACATATTATGACTTTGAATAGTAATGTTAGATCTATGTTACCTTAACACTTTTAAGTGTTTATTTGATTTCTTATTTCTTATAGATTATAGCCAGATGACAGCTGTCTACACATAATTTAAGTAACCAAAACATAAAAATAATTAGCTTTGTTCAGAACAAAATAGAATCCTTACCGAGTCCTGTCTTGAGAAAAATGTGATGACTGAAATCTACACAACCATTGATGTGAGAAACAAAGGCAAAAGAAAAAAAATAAATTTTATTATTACTTACAGGCCATTGACAAGTCCTTGAAACTGCCAGAGTGACCTTCCTCTAGGAACTCAGCTGCCTCCATGTTAATACTTTGCTAAGGGCAAAAGGCAAAATCTTAGCTTAACATTATCCCGACCTTCAGGATGCCGTGAGTCTAACATATAAAAATTCCTTTTGAAACTTCCTTTATCTCTACCACCCTAGATATATGTTAGCAATCATCCTCCAAGTATATGACCCACTGGTATATATATCTGAAGGGTCTCGTGACTGAAATTTTACTAAACAGTAATAAATGACCTTTTCCTAACAATAGCCAGATCTCTCAAGGTCCTGGAAACCTTACTTCCAAAATTCCTTAGGGACTTATGCTATCCCTAACCTCCTCCCAACTTGAAAGTATATATATATAATCAGCCACTCCTCATGACCTCAGTGCAGCTTTTTCTGCCCAAGCGTCCTTCCTGTCCCTGTGCTTTAACGAAACCACCTTTTTGAACTGAAGATGTCACAAGAATTCTTTCTTGGCATCAGTTCTGAACCCCAACATTTCCTACATCACCATGACCTACATATTCTGAGCATTTGGAATATTATCTCACACAAAATAATCAGAACATATATTTTGACCATTTTTTATACTCCAAATGTTATCTATAATAAAATGATGTCTACATGCTAGAAGTATTACTACTAAATAATTTCTAAATTGCATAATCTTAAGAAATCTCATCTTAAAAATGTTTAAGGAAGAGATTGTATTCCTGTGTGACTTGTTTATTTCTCCTGAGTAATCCCATG
The DNA here is from genome assembly GCA_002007465.1 of Ailurus styani. Classification (NCBI taxonomy): domain Eukaryota; kingdom Metazoa; phylum Chordata; class Mammalia; order Carnivora; family Ailuridae; genus Ailurus; species Ailurus styani. Next base: position 57,536 of record LNAC01001176.1, on the reverse strand, counting down.
CTATTAAGAAGCATTACTATAAATGCAAAAATAACTAGCATGTTGAACACGTGTGCTACAATTAACCAATGATAACGGATCAAAACACTTGATTTCACTAAAAACAAGTGGAAAATTAACTTATATAGTAAACCTCTAAGTGCTGTAGTAAGGCTTTATTAATTCCAAGCTATATTTTTGTCATCATTGTTGCTGTTGTTTTTTAATTTATTGCTTTCAAAATGTAAATAAAACATCCCAAAGCAAGTAACATTGGAAGACAGTTCACCAGGAAGCATTTTGCTGTATCCTCTTGAGGAAGATTCTAATATCCTTTATCAGACTGACCAATGATATTTAAAATTTAGAACTAAATGCTCAGAACTAGACATAAGTACAAATAGGAAAGAAATAGAAATGGAATCACTCAGTCCTCAGTGGAAGAATATACTTGCTTTACCTATTGTTAGTGGGACCCGTTCTCCTCTCATATGTTGTAGAGCAAACACGAATGAGTGAAATACCCATTCAGCCCTCATTAAGTATGTTCCTTTCAGCTCTAATCCTGAACAGCCTACATCCTAAAGCAGTCCTCAATTTTGGCAGTGCATCTGAATCACTTACAAAATGCTGCCAAGATTGACTAGTCCTAAGTCACTCCTGAAGTTTCTGATGTGGGCACCTGGAGAGTACCTTTATTTAGAAAATAACTTCTTTTTCTACTCTACTTTACCCATATGTGATGCTTGTGGGGGAAAAAATTCCAACATCTTTACCAAGCTGGAAGTAGAGGACCCAATGTTTGTTTCCACTTTGGGTAAAAAAATGATCCCAGTAAATCCTCATTCGTCACTCTTAAATAGCATTTGTGTAATGACCACGAGAGTAAGCTATCACATCAGGATATTATTATGTAATCAAATTAATCCACCTAGATAAACAACTTTCTGAGTTCTAGTTCATATTTTGCACCATTCCAGAAGGCATTAAGAAGAAGAAAGGAACACATTTTAAAAGAAATAATTCTTTACTGTGTCTTGATATCTTTTAATCTAATGAGAATAGTTTCAGTGTCAGCTTTCATATTTTGGCAATCATCATGTAAGTAAAAGAATATCTAAACCAACTCAGCTGTTGTGTAGTATTTATGAAGTCATCTTTTGAGCCTTAATTTGATCATATTTACTTTGGAAATCAGCAGGTGAAACATTTTTATTTTTGCAGGCAGATTCACTGAACCACGTACCACGTGGGCAGACAAACACTGAGCATAATAGATATATCAGTACCTGCAATCAAAATAGATTTCAAGGAGTCTTACGAATGTTTAACTTGCTTTTCCAAACTCTAGGTTATTAGTCCACCTCTCCCCTTCTGACATTTAAAGAACCTATTTCGAGAATACCATTGCATGGAAAAAAGAATATCTTGGAAGGTATTTAACAAAGTCCAGAGTACTCAACCTTTGCAAGACATAGGCTATATCTGCCCACTTGAGTATATTCTTTACCACTATTTACCACTCCATTATTTTCCTTTGGTTCTGCAGGGAGGCTTAAGAATGCCCTAGCCCAACAAACACATGAAGAAATGTTCATCATCACTAGCCATCAGGGAATCTCAAATCAAAACCATGTTGAGATACCACCTCACACCAGTTAGAATGGCCAAAACTAACAGGACAGGAAACAATAAATGTTGGAGAGGATGTGGAGAAAGGGGAACCCTCTTACACTGCTGGTGGGAATGCAAGTTGGTGCAGCCACTTTGGAAATCAGTGTGGAGATTCCTCAAAAAATTAAAAATAGAGCTACCCTATGACCCTGCAATTGCACTACTAAGTATTTACCCCAAGGATACAGATGTACTGAAAAGAAGGGCCATATGTACCCCAGTGTTCATAGCAGCAGTGGCCACAATAGCCAAACTGTGGAAAGAGCCAAGATGCCCTTCAAGAGACGAATGGATAAAGAAGATATGGTCCATATATACAATGGAATATTACTCAGCCATCAGAAAGGGTGAATACCCGACTTTTGTATCAACATGCACTGGTCTGGAGGAGATTATGCTGAGTGAAATAAGTCAAGCAGAGAAAGTCAATATCATATGGTTTCACTTACTTGTGGAACATAAGGAATAAACCAGAGGACTTTAGGAGAAGGAAAGGAAAAGTGAATTGGGGTAAATCAGAGGGGGAGATGAACCATGAGAGACTGTGAACTCTGAGAAACAAACTGAGGGTTATGGAGGGGAGGAGGGAGAGGGGATGGGTGAGCCTGGTGGTGGGTATTAAGGAGGGCACACATTGCATGGAGCACTTGGTGTGGTGCATAAACAATGAATCTTGGATCACTGAAAAAAAAATAAAGAAAAAAAAGAATAAAAAGGCACATTAAAAAAAAAGAAAGAAAGAATGCCCTAGCCTATATTACAGCTCAAATAAAGCACAGTGTCTGAAGAAATGTTGCACTCAATTGCCTTGTAAACACCAGTGATTCATAATTGTGCATCTATAACAAAAGAGTGAATGTAATAAAAAAAACAATTTAAAAAATAAGAGTAAACATACCAATGTATTTTTGAGGTAATATTCCAAACTATGAGTTTGTGAAAAATAGATCATACTTTTTTAATGGATGAGGGCAAAACATTCAGAATGATAACTTTTTCAAGATTATTATCCACATTGGTTATATGGGAATCTGTGTTGTTTACAAACTTATATATCTTCTCCTATGCAATAGAAATAATTTCTTTACCTATTTTTCATTGATGTTCAAAGAATGAGAGGATATATATACCAATCCTACTATATTTGAAAGAACATAAAATAAGGGCACCTGGATAACTCTGTGAATTAAGCATCAGACCCTTGATTTTGGCTCAAGTCTTTTTCTCAGGATCCTGAAATCAGCCCTGCATCAGGCTCCAGGTTCTGAGCTCAAAGAGGAGTCTGCTGGAGATTCTCTGTCTCTCTCCCTCCCTCTTCCACTACCCCTCCCTCCCAACTCACAAGGGCATGTGCTCTCTCTCAAATAAATAAATAAATAAATAATCTGAAAGGGAAATGAAGCATCATTTGGGTTTTGCTATAAAATGAGGTGTTCATCTAGATGAATAATAAATGAACTTTCTTCCTTCTTCTATTTTAATAGAAATATTAAAAAACTGTATTGCATGCCGTCTGCAACAAATGGATTGTGGAACACTTTGCATATGTTAAAGTATCAATGTCATCATTAAAAATATGTTCTTATTGTTTGTACTTCCATGGAAAGATGTCCAAAGGGACCTTTGGATTTCTAGGACATTTTGCTACATTTATGCAATGAACGATCTTCTTTCACTGCTACAAGTGCACTTAGTACCAACTTTTAAAATCTCTCATCCATGTAGCACATTTGTAATATGCTGCTTCAAATCTACTGTGAGCCTGAGAAAGAGCTAATTTTGCTAACTATGTCACCAACTAAGAGGGAATATATGTTAAAAACAAGAGCTGTCTATGAAATAAGGAGGTAGAATAGAATGCATAGAAGTTCACGAGTGCCATTTTTCTTGACCCTTTTGATGTCTCATTTTCTAATTTATATTTCTCAACAGAATTTCCTATATTTGAACATGTTCTATATATTAAATTCAGTTTTATTCAATAATCTTTGAGGTTACATTCTTTTTAGGAAACATTGTTAAGCCTTCTGAATAATGGAAATATGACAAAAGAATCGCAAAGGGTTTATAATAAGGAGTTTTCTTAATAACAGAATATTTATTGAGCTATTATAATGTATAATACCTTCCTTCAGGAGGTCACAGTCTACAGACAGAAATGTTTCTTAACCACAGTAGAGAAATTTTATAATAGACATATAAAATACTAGGCTGAGGAGGAGAAATAAGAGGGAAGATAAGCAAGTAGAATTTTAAATTCAAAATGAAAAGTGAGGATATTTTAGTCCTAGGGATTAATTCAGAAATTTACAAAAACAGCCCAATCAACATACAATTGAGAGATTTCTCTTTCTAGACATGCATGTCCCATCTGTAAAGACTAGAATTTGGTCCCCTTTCTGTTACAAACTCTAGATATTTTGAAGTATTTGTTTTTTTGTTAGGGAAATGAACTCATTCATATTCATTATAATTTTCCCACTCCCATTTTTCCATCAATATCCCCTATGACAAATGTCTTTTATATATTCTTTAAAAATATGTTTGAATGAGTTTCTTTTTGTTATTCATATCCTCATTATTTAAAAGTTCCATCATGCACCTCTATTTGTCTATTTATCATTTTATCATTTTAGTAAGAATATTCAATATATATTTTCCTACTGTTAAATTTAAAGAACACCTTTCTATATAAGGTTGATTTACTTACTTTCTTCTCTTCACCATTGAGATGAAACTGTATATGACTTTAATTATCTCTATGATGTTTAAAGACAAAAACTAGGATTTTTAGTTTAAGGTACTGTTTCTTCCCTTACTTTAGTGTGTGTGTGTGTGTGTGTGTGTGTCTGTGATCTTTAATACATTTTACCAATTCTCAGTTGTACTATCATCATTATATTCATATAGATTAATCTATCATTTTTATTATATTTATTGTTCATCAACATTTATTATAATCTTTGTCTTTCCCTATCTTTAATTTAATTAGAATAGTTTCCTAAGGAATTCCTCATGTAGGGTTCAGAGATAGCATACATTCTGAGTCCTTCTATGTTAAAATCTTTCTTTAACTCCCAATATAGGACCAGTCTGGATGTAAAATACTTGAATTGCACTAATTTTTTTTTCACTGAGTTCTATAAGTTTTGTTTATTTAAATTCCAGCATTGTAGGGGTGCCTGTGGGATCAGTCAGTTAAGAATCTGCCTTTAGCTCAATTCATGATCCCAGGGTGCTGGGATGGAGCCCCATGCAGTGCAGGGCTCCTTGCTCAGTGGGAAGTCTGCTTCTCTCTCTGCCCCTCCCCCCTGCTTTTGCATGCTCTCTCTCTCTCTCAAAATTAAAAATAGATAATAAATTCTAGCATTTATTGTAGGCAATACATTAAAACACCAGTTTAATTTTCTTAAATAAAATGTTCTTTCTGCCCATAGGCAATATGCATTATTTACAATTAGGCTCAGCTTCAAGGAACATAATACAGAAAAAGAATAGCTTAAAACAGTACGAGTTCATTTTTCTCCCATGTTCAAGAAATTGAGAGATGCAGTCAAATGCTCTACCACTGAGCTATACCCCCAAGAAATTGAGAGATGAAAAGTCCAGTGACCTCTCTCTTTTTTTTAAATTTTATTTATTTATTTTTCAGAGAGAGAGGGAGAGAGCACAAGCTGGCAGAATGGCAGGTAGAGGCAGAGAGAAAAGCAGGCTCCCCGCTGAGCAAGGAGCCCCATGCGGGACTTGATCTCAGGACCCTGGGATCATGATCCAAGCTAAAGGCAGCTGCTTAACTGATTGAGCCATCCAGGCATCCCTCCAGTGACCTCTCTTTCTAGATGTGTCTATCTTATCTAGATACACATGACTTATGTATAATTATCATGGATACATATCATTTCAGAGACTGGAGGTCTTTCCTGCACCTCTCCAGTATCCCCTCGGAAACAGGTCTTGTCTTCATGGACCAGAATAGCTGTTAGAGCTCCAGAAGAGTTCACTCCAAAGAGTTCTCACGCCTCATCAGTTAGCTACTTCAACTCCATTTCAAAGCAAATACTGATCTGATTTTTATGAATATAAGATAGTATCACCTATTCTAGAATTTCCTACAAATGGAACCCTTCAGTATGTATTATTTTGTGTCTGACTTCTTTTTCATGTATTGGTTTTGAGATTTATCAATTCTTCTTGTGTATTGGGAGTCTGTACCTTTTTATTGCTGAATAGCATTTTATTTCTAAGTTGCTCCATTTACAATCCCCAGTAATTGCTTTCTGCCTGGTCTTGTGGTATATCACCCTATGAAGTTTAACATTCAACCAGTGACTCACAGAAAACTTCATGCAGATTTCTAGAGTTATTTTTTCACATATCTCACTCCTGTCTAGAATTATGCTCTACAAATTTCAGATACCCAACAATCTCTCTTTTCTCAAATCAATGAGATAGTTGATCTCTGTTTTAATTTTCACTTTCCACATTAACATCTAGATATAACTCCCAGGTAGAAAGCTGAGACAATTGTTGGATCTACCTCATTTGATTTTGTTCTCTCTGGGATTATAATTCTGTGATGCTTCTTATCTAATGTCTATAGACAGACGCTTAGTTATTTCATTCAGTTTTCTAGTTGTCTATATTGAGAGAGCTAATCTGCTACCAGTTATTCCATATTGACTAGAAACTAAGAGAAAACCCCTTGCCATTTAAGTATATACCCTGAAGGTTGCATTTAACATGTCACTTATATTTCATTGGTTTGACCTTAACTCGTGGCTACACTGAACTTACCAAAGGAGACTTAGACATATAGTAATATATGTAGGCAATGATACACTCAGCTGAAATGCACTGTTATTTTACTAAAGAACTAGGGGACAGTGGGAATTAGAAGGAAATTAGAAGGCAAAATTACAGGAAGTCTATATGATTTTCTGTTTATTTAAGGTTAAATATACAGGAATATGTCAGGAAAAATATATATAAACATTTTGGGCAAATGGAAAGACAAATAAGAGGCAATAAAAACTATGACACACAAGGAAAGCTCAACTATCTAGTAACCAATGAAATGAAAATTAAAACCACAAGCATATGGGGGCAAACACTGAAAAGTCTGGTAATAAAATGATAGAAAGGATATGAAACAGTGTAAACCCTCATAAACAGCTAGCTGAAGTTAAAATTAGTACCATCATTTTGAAATGCAATTTAGAAATATCTAGTATAGATGAAAATATGCATATTATATATCCCAGCCATTCCATTTCTACGAATTTGTCTGAGAGAAACTCTTTCCCAGGAACACAAGGAGATGTGTATGAAGACATTAATAGCAGTTCTTTTTAACAGGAAAAAAAAAGCAAACTAAACGCACAAAACAGATAAATGTTGTATACAGTTATATTTTATTTATTTATTTATTTATTCATTCATTCATTCATTCATTTATTTTTACAACTGTATTTTAATCAATGAAATGCTTCATAGCAGGAAAAATGAATTAAGAGCTTCCATGGAACATAATTTTCCCTGCCAACTCATGTTAGCATGTATGGAACTTCTTAACATGTAGGTCAAGATGTTGGTATCTCTTGGCTAGCATTGGATTCTTAAATGGTAGAAACTTGGATGAGAATTTCTTCTCCAGAGGCTCAAGGTCATTAGTTCAGGAAGTTGTGTTGTGGTTACTCCACTCTCAGGTGCAAATGTGTAGGTTGTTCTCAGCCAACTACTATAATTCTTCTCCAATGTTTCCATTTCTACTCAGAGCTGGTCTCCACAAAGCCACAGGAGTAGCACCCCATCCATGTTGCACATACACTGTCACACAGATCGCTCCCTACCTCCCACCCAACACTGACATAATGGTTCCAGTCATAAACTTTGCCTCAGATTCCACTGGCAGTGTAAGACATTTTAAGTATTGGGGACTTTTCTATGTGCTATCTACCAAGGTCTACTTTAAAGTTCTCAGCTATATGAAATGTATTATATATACTATTTCCTTTAGGCTCTAATAATTAGCCATGATTGGATGAATAGTGGGCAGTAGAAAGCAGCAGGGTACCAGGCTCTTGTTGAGGCCACCATCTTCCTACAGTTTACCAATTTATAACTCTTGCTCTACTTTCTAATTGACAGATCGTGCCAAAAATAAATTATTACAGTCTCCTAAGACATCAGGGATAGCATTTATATTCTTACCAAATATTAGGAGAAGCTGTTATTTTGAAAGTATCAATGGTATTGAAGAACCAAACCCTCCTAGGTGTCTGTTTTACTGATGATGAGCCTGCACTGTTTTGTTATTCTCAGCCATGCCCGGTGCCAATTGACACTGACATGCCGCTTTGCCCAAGAAATTTTATAGGCAGTCTTCAATGATCACCTAATGATTCTAGCTTTCTCAGTTTTCATCCACCCTGCTTAATCACTGGAAAGATTTAGTTTTAATGTCAATAATAGAGATCTAGTTTCACCAAGAGCAGTGTAGTTCACACAAATCACTGCATTTTTTTGGATGCCCAATACAGATTCTCCTAAACAAAATAAATCAAAACAAAATAAAACCTCCAAAAAGTGCAAATAACCTTCTAGAGCAAATCCAAAAATACATAGCAAGGCTTTATGCTATTTACCTATTGAAAATTACCGACAGAACAAATGAAAAAAATCTGTTTTATCCATTACTGAACAGTATTGGAGTTGTTAAAAATATAAGCCAACACATTTTTTAAAAAGGAACATCCATTGGCATTAGCTAATCTGAATCTATCCTTGAAATTTCAAATCAAGCAAGTGAAAATAATAATCCAGATGAATTGGCAATAAAAATTAGGCAGTATGTCTGTTTTTAACATTGACAGCTCCCAATATTTCCAATTTTCTGAATAATTTACACCACAAATGTGCTAAAAAGGTAAAACATACACACACACAACACAATACCATGTATATTGAAAAAATAGATTTATGAAGAAATGTTATTTTGTGCACCATACCTGGAACAATACTTGAGTCTAATAAACCTGGAATACTCCATTCTGAATATTTTCTATTTCTGTTACTTTTGAGATCTCTGAAGAGTGATGTTTTATTCTTTCACTTTTTTAATATTCAATTATTATAAAATAGCAAAACACATTAATATGGAAGCATTCTTTCATTGCAGTGGTTTCCAGACTTTGTTTCATATTAGCATCAACTGGGGAGCTTTTAAAAATCCAATTCCCATGCTAACACTCAAATCAGAATGTGGGGGAAGCAATGCAGATATACATGGTTTCTAAAGATTCCCCAAGCAATTCCAATATGCAGCAAGGTTTGGGAATGATTGCTCTAAAGTCTCTGTCTTGTAATAGTTCAAAAAAATGGCATTTTTATTTTAGGTATATGATGTGGAAATGTTGAGGTTCAGAGCAAATGGTCAAGAAAGAATTCTTGAGACATCTTGGTGCAAAATATGAATTCACTAAAGCATAGGGACATGATCCTTGGGCAGAAAGAGCTGCACTGGAGTTGTATGGGGTGACTGATTATATTCTTTCAAGTTGGGAGGGGGTTAGGGATAGCATAAGACTCTAAGGAATTTTGGAAGCAATGTTTCCAGGACCTTGTGGGGCTAGCTATTGTTAGGAAAAGGTCATTTATTGCTGTCTAATAGAATCTCAGTCCTGAAACCCTTCATATTATATCAGGGGGCCATAGACTTGGAGGATGATTGCTAACATATATCTAGGGTGGGAGATAAAGGAAGTTTCCAAAGGAATTTTTATATGTTAGACTAGACTCACAGCATCCTGAAGGTCGGGATAATGTTAAGCTAAGATTGCCTTTTGCCCTTAGCAAAGTATTTACATTGAGGCAGCTGAGTTCCTAGAGGAAGGTCACTCTGCCAGTTTCAAGGACTTGTCAGTGGGCTGTAGGTAGTAATGAAATTTAATTTTTTCTTTTGCCTTTGTTTCCCACATCAGTATACATTGTTACGCTAACTTAATGTTTCAAGAAATTCTGAATGAAGTGTTACAAGGTAGATCCCAGTTATCAGTATTTTTTCAAAGTTCTCCAAATTAGTCTAGTTTTCAAAATTGGGTTTGAGGACTCCACCCCAAAGAGCACAATAACACCTTTCAAGTTACACAAATGACCCGATGCAACCAAATGATCAGCTAAAATTTAGGTAATCTGTAATATTACTTTCATGTAGCCATTTTACTAAATTATTTTCAAATATTTGTTTCTTCAAGAATGCCTCTTGAAAAAGTATTAATATTATATAAATACTTTATTTTCAGTGATGGGACAAAGGCAAATTTCAAATCAGCAAAAGATAGATGATTACATTAAAAATTATTCTATGGGAAGAAATGAAGAGAAATTCTTTATAACTGCTCAGTGTATCTTGTATTATTCCACTGCCTCTTACTGTTTGGTAGAAGTGAAAAGTTAATAGTGAATCAGTAAGGAAAACATAAGACCTGTAATCTCCAGTGAGCACAGAATTTTATGAATATGAGCTTGAAGTTAGTTGAAGTCCTGAGATTTCAGGCCATCACTAAAATAGCATTACAAATGAATGCGCCCTTTTTCATAATGGAATAAAGTCTGTATATCACAGCTAGAAATATCTACCTTTATTTCAAACAGATTTTCAATCAAAGATTTAAAAAGTCATGTGAATGTTTACAGACAGGTAATGTGAAATCCTAGGTTTTGAAAGAAAAGAAACAGAAGTCCAAAAGATATGAGAATGCATCATTTGTTAGTAGCAAATCTGGGTCTGGGACCTTGATTTTCTGAGTCTTTACATGAAAATAACTTCAGAGACCAGACAATGGAAGGCTATAAATAAGGCATAAACTGATGGAAAGTGATGTCTTCCAAATTACATGTTTTCTTTATAATGCAGTAAACCTGAAAACCATCTCAATAGAGCCAGAACTAATCAATGAATGAGAAGTAGACAGCATATCACCAAATGATTCCTTTATATTTTGATTCCAAAAAAAAAAAAAAAAGGGAATTTTGTATTTGTTGAGAGATATTAGGGGACTTATTCCACTGTCATTGTGTTTCTCGGCACCCAAATCATGAAGTAAGCTTCTCCTTCAGAACAGGGATGATACGCAACCAGAACACACTTGGTCAAGTACATTGGCTTTTTATGGCAGTGATTGTTCTGATTAGCTGTGGCATCCTGTGGCATCCTGAGTGGTTAAGGAATCCAGGGTGACTGGTTAAAGCTCTTATATTATCACTTATTAAATATTTTGTATATTATTCCTGGGGGCACCTGAGTGGCTCAGTTGGTTAAGCATCTGCCTTTAGCTCAAGTCATGATTTCAGGGTCCTGAGATTGAGTCCCACATCAGGCTCCATGCTCCCTGGGGAGTTTGGTTTTCCCTCTCCCTCTCCCTCTGTCCCTTCCCCCCGCTCCCCTGCTCATGCTCCTCTCTCTTTCAAATAAATAAAAAAAAATTTTTTAAAAGAAAATACACAAATATTTTGTATATTATACCCACTGACAAAGTTATTAAAAAGCACACAATTACAAAAATGCTCTATAAAACACTTATCACATTAAATAGGACAACAACAACAAAAAAACAAAGACAAAAGGTTGACACCACTGAAATTTTAATCGTTAAATTACAAGAATATGCTAGGCCTTTGTACAAACAAGTGTATGGTAGTAGTTAAGAAGTAAAGAGGTAGGCTTTGAAAAGAGTGAAATATTTTAAGCAAAAAGAAAAGGAAATTACAAGCCACGTGCAGTATTTTTACCACGGGATTAAATAGTAATCACATTTAAATATGCACAGTGTTAGAATGCATCCAAGCTTTTGCATGTCAACACATACCATTAATGGCTTCTGAAGATTTGTAAAGCATAATACACTGCTTTGATCCTAGTAAATGACACTTGCAAATGTCCTGCATAAATAGAACATTCATGTGCTTAGAATGCGTTTTGTTTTGTTAAAAAGCTAGCTCACTCTGTTCATCATTTAGAAATTTATTTAGACTTTACAGCCCTAAATACCTGATTAAATATTCTATGCAATGAATGGTGATAGACCTTTCAGAAAAGGTCAATAGAATTTAAAACAATAATTTGGTATTACTAAACCAAGTTCAAAGCTAACCAAGAATAAATGAGAATCCTTTAACTTGACTTCCTATTGTAATACTGAAATATCCTATGTTACAATATAATTATGTGGCCATTAGTGTAGCACTTAGAACAGTGTAAGACACCAACTGGTACTGATAAATATTTGCAAGTGTTGATGATTAAAGAGGCATCATTGTGACGCAATTCATAAGAAGTTTTGAGCTGCTGTAGCGTTACGTGTTTCACACTTAAACTTTCACCATGTATCCTTTTATTTTTAGATCAATCAATCAGTGTCTTATGAGCTCTAAGTAAAACCAGACAAAATTTGTTGCTTTCAATACTCAATGGACTTTACAGTAACATGTGGTAAATATGTGCCCCATGAAATGCTTCTTGATTCCAATACTCTGGTGACTTAAGGGCCTCCAGGCATCTGGTCTTCTATTCAGTTTATTAGATGGCTCATTTTAAATGCAGACTTTATTTGTAGAGTTCAATTTGTTGAATTAAACTAAAATGAAAATGAAACGATATCTGTGGTAAAAAATGTTGTTCATAAATATGAAGCTGATGATGATGAGTGGCAAGATTAAAGAAGCATTGTCTCCAGGTTCCAATGGGAATTGTAAATACTTGCTGAAACTACTCACAGTATTGGATTTTCCAGAAGCAGAATGGAATGTTTCAACAAATTTGTGATTTCACCTGCTAATCAATCCGGCAAAATATTAAAGATGGGATGATGTGATACTGACAAGTTATGCTTAAAATAAAACAATGTTTTTCCATTAGATTTTTTCTATTGAGCCCTTCTTTTAGATGAAAATGTGTCATTTTTAAAATAAGAAAACCGAGTCTAAACTGTCTTGTTGGCAAGTTAGAAAATGCACCCCTGTTGCCAACAGGCAACACAATAAGTCAAAAACTCAGAATTTATCCAAGTGACATATTTCCCAAATTCTCAAACTTCAACACACACTTCGAAATCCATGGTAGCATTCCAAGCAAGGTCAAGGTAGGATATTGACTGGAAGAGAAGAGGGAGGGAATTCCATCTCTCATAGAAGGAATGACACAAACAAAGGCTCAAAGATAGCAAAGTGGAAAGTACGTTTGGAAAATGCAGCGCAATTCAGTGTGCCCAAAGGGCAGGGCTCCTGCGGTTGGAAATAAAAATGGGAAAGCAATTTTTGTACTGATAGTCAAAACTTCACATGTGAGACTAAGGAATTTTGAGTTTGTTTTGTGGGAGATGTGAATCACTGAAGGGTTTTGAATAGAGTGAGGAAACAACTCTGAACAAAGTCAGGCTCTCTAGAGAGAGAGAACAATGTTTCTCTCAATTTTAACATTGAAACAATGTTTCAATTGTTTGAGAGAACAATTTCATACATGGCTTGAACATGTATGAAAAATCAAGGGGGAAATCTTGTATTTTAATCTTGTCAATTTTTTGGTAAAGGTTTGAAGTACCAAATCAAGATGTAGCAAAAGCATTATCCCTAGTGGGAGAATATTGCCCATATTGACTCAGTCTTTCACATTTGAAATCACAAGGAATAAAGGGCTTTTGGAAAAGGAGGATGAAATAAAAAAGCTTTACGATTACTAGAGGACATTTTTGGTTTTCAGCTTAGTATCCATGCAAGATTAATCCTAATACTGAACACAATTATGTCTTTTCAGAGTTGTGATTCTAATAGCAGAACCTAATGAATTCCCAAGGCAACTTGAATACAAAACCAAGGGTATGCAGAGACAGTTCTAAATATGTTCTCTTCTTTTGCTCATATAGGAAAGTGGCATTTCTGGCATGGATAGAAGAAAGAAAAGATACCAAACATTTTTGACTTTTAAAAGTTGAGGATAAAAGGTTCACATTTAAAAATAAAACAAAGAAATAAACTTTAATAGAGTTTTGCATCCAAATACATTTCTTCTTTTTTTTTTTTTATTTTTCTTATTTATTTGAGAGAGAGAAGGGGCGTGAGAGAGAGCACGAGAGGGGAGAAGGTCAGAGGGAGAAGCAGACTCCCGCAGAGCTGGGAGCATGATGCGGGACTCGATCCCGGGACTCCAGGATCATTACTTGAGCCAGAGGCAGTCTCTTAACCAAATGAGCCACCCAGGTGCCCCCAAATACATTTCTTATTCAAAGAGTTTTAATTTTTTTCCAAAGAAGAATGAAAATATTAAGGATGTCTAATAGGTATGCTCTAAAGCTTTAGGAAGATAATATTCCTGTGACCTTTGGTTAACTGATGAACTGAGAAGAAATGCAAAAAGGAAAATATGATAATTCTGTGGCATGCAAATATGGTGATGTTGGTTTTATTTCAAATAAACTGATCACTCAAGAGAAGTCAAGCCTCTGCAGATAACGGCTCCTGTGAAGAGTCAATGTGATCTGGAAGCCTAAGACTTGAAATCAGTTTCACCACATTCATTAACAAAAGCTTCTTTCTTGGTCAAAATACCATGTTCTATCTTCCCAACAATGTGTTAACAGGGTCAAATATTTCATTTTATTTTTTGTAGGATTTTATTTATTTATTTGACAGAGAAAGAGAGAGACAGTGAGAGTGGGAACATAAGCAGGGGTAGTGGGAGAGGGAGAAGCAGGCCTCCAGCTGAGCAGGGAGCCTGATGCGGGGCTTGATTGCAGGACCCTGGGATCTTGACCTGAGCTGAAGGCAGATGCTTAATGACTGAGCCACCCAGGCATCCCCAAATATTTAATTTCTATGAAAGTGATATTTCAATTGTTATATTCTTGAGTGAAAGTTAATACTCAATAAGACTATTTTTAAAGGAAACAAAATTATTACTAATATTAATAATAGACATAAAATATGTGTATATATAAAAGCTGTTACATATTGAGTGCCTGTCCTATGTCAAAATGAGCTAAAAAATATATATATATGTAATTTTTTCTGATTCTCTAAGTAATATGATCAGTTTGGTCTTACTATCCCCACCTATTTTACAGATAAAGACCAAAAGGTTCACAAAGTACAAGTAGAAATAGTACGATTACTTATAGGAAGGCCTGCCTCCAGTCCCATGTCATTGGCTCCTCCTGCTGGGGGTAGCAGTTGTCTCTTCTGATATGTGGCCTACAAAGAAGGCATAATGCCATTGTTTTTATTTTTAACTTAAGAGAAAGATGAGGAAAAGAATTATGTATATTTTTAAGATAGTAGCTCACCAAATACATGACTGCCTCCAATACGGGAAAGAGAGTCCTAGCATCAGTATTAGGTTCCAGCTAGGTTGTGATGACGAATTTCTCTAGAAGGTGGAACTTATCAGGATAGTGTTGCTCTCCTGATCTAGGTCCTATAACAACCACACCAATAAGGGATTGGGGAAACAACATTACAAATGTGTAAACAGTAAATTCAATATAGGTGAATCATGTATCACACCTGGATTACTCCTCTCCTCAAAAATCTGGCTCTCCCATCTGGCTTTCATTGATGTGTACTTTTCATCATGACACTCAGGGCTCTTCACAATTTGATTCACTTGTCTTTGGAGTCTCATTTTCTATCACCAACCATTCTAAATTAATCATCATTCCCCCAATTCTGGAACAAATTATGTCCTTTCATTCTATTTTCTTTCCTTTTGCTAATCCCAGAAGTTATGTTTTTCTCATATTCTATCTTAAAATTTTTATTTTTCAAATATATCCTAACTCAAAAGTTAGCTTCTATCTATGTTCTATTTCTGTTCTATGAAAGACAATCTCCAAAGAAGACAAGCCACAGACTGCAGGAAAATATTTGCAAAAGACACATCTAATAAAAGACTGTTACTTGGGTACCTGGCTGGCTGAGTTGGTTAAGCATCTGACTCTTGATTTCAGTTTAGGTCATGATCTGTGAGAACAAGCCATATGTCCTGGCTCTGTGTTGGGCTGGAGCTTAAGATTCTCTCTTTCCAGGCACCTGGGTGGCTCAGTGGGTTAAAGCCTCTGCCTTCGGCTCAGGTCATGATCTCAGGGTCCTGGGATTGAGCCCTACATTGGGCTCTCTGCTCAGCAGGGAGCCTGCTTCCCCCTCTCCCTCTGCCTGCCTCTCTGCCTACTTGTAATCTTGAATAAAATCTTTAAAATGGGTTGAAATACATTATACATAGAATTTTTGGTAAAATAACTTAAGACCTTATCCCCATTTGCTTGCTCTGTAAAAAAGTGATAAACTAAATGATTTTAAAATGTCTTTCACGAATTTTGAAATTAATGTTTATTGAGTTTTTATGTTATATCAGACTCACACTCGAGTCAGTTTAGAAATGATATTTAAAGAAAATTCAGTTATTCTAAAAAATAATCTGGCTGTAACTGCAGACAGAAGGGATCAGACCACTCATCATTGTTTTGACCCCTTCATGGAAATTCTTGCCATTCTATCTTCTTTCCTTAGTTTCTGAATCCTTGGAGAAATAAATCTGAGGTAGAAGTGGTATAAGGAAATAATGATCTTAGTTGTTGCCGTGATAGGAGTGAAGGTTTTCGAATATTAAGGATAATAGGCTACTTAATAGGCTACTTAATCTTGAACTTTTTCCTCTACAAATTTTCTCTAATAGTTTAGAACACAAAAATTGTAGAACTTTATCAATTTTCTTCCCTCCTCCTTATCACACCTTTGTGATCAAATACTCTTTTTGTTATTTTGCTTTATTTATAATTCAGAGATGGAGAAATACTTTGGATAAGAATCCCAGTTAAGCTGTCATGCTTACTAAAATTTAGATGAAAACCACATCTCAGATGCCTTATTAATCATTTGAAGTTAGAAAATTTTGGACAAGTGATAATCGCAGTTCTCATAACCCCAAATCCATGTGTGTGCACATACATAATCTGTTAAATAAGAAGCAGAAGTATCTAGACTGCGTTTTATAATTATTCACAAGATATACAAAAGAAATGCTTTACCAAGGAGATTTACAATATAAAAAAAAGTAATGTCTATTTAAGATGTCACTGTGTGGGCGCCTGGGTGGCTCAGTGGGTTAAAGCCGCTGCCTTCGGCTCAGGTCATGATCCCAGGGTCCTGGGATCGAGGCCCGCATCGGGCTCTCTGCTCAGCAGGGAACCTGCTTCCTCCTCTCTGCCTGCCTCTCAGCCTACTTGTGATCTCTCTCTCTGTGTCAAATAAATAAATAAAATCTTTAAAAAAAAAAAAAAAAAAGATGTCACTGTGTCCATTTAGATCGTAGTGGTTAGTGGTCATTTTAAGCCTAATGCAACAAGTATTTAAAACTAATCTCTGCTCACTCACACCCTGAGAAGCCACAGTGGAATTAGGAATTTATGTAATTTCTGGACTGCCACGTTAAGTTATGTGCATGCAAAATCAAGGTTGTGTTAGAGCTTGTGTACCAAGAGCCTCGAGGACTGAAAGTAATTGCTCTATTTAGAAGTTGGAATGCAGTTTTAGGTCTTCTATTCCTACTGCATTAGGACCAGGGCTGTACCAACCTGCTATAATTCAAAGTCATTATTGAAATCGTCATAGTGTGAGATAATTCCTTTCGCATCTTTGAAAGCATTGATATAAAGCGGCTTATGTCCCAGGATTTTTCTCACAATGACATAGTAGTTCACATAATAGTAGCCCAGAAAATATGTTCTTTTGTTATTGAACGCTGATTGAGTAGCTAAAATGGCCAATTTTTGGTATAGATTCAATATGAAGACAGCTGAGTAGGACTATCAAACCTGATGAAGAGACATAAAATTAACTTAATCCTGTGGGAGCTTGCATCATAATAGCTTCTCTCTTTAATGAAAGAGAACTTGATTATATCACATGAAGAATTTTACCAAATCTTATAATAACAATTTACAAAATTTCTTGAAAGTCTCTTTTCAAAATAACTAATTGAAACCCTATCCGAAGCCACCAAATTCATATTTTCCATTTTACTGCATGTGTTATGAATGGTCAATTTTATAATGGAGAATGACCACTCTAAATAATGTATGGGCTAATGAAGAACAGACAGGCCACAGAATAGTTCCATTCATACTATTTCATCTGATTTGAATCACAGATCAGTCAGGGCTCCAATCAGAAATAGATGATTTACTCAAAGAAATCATTTGAGTAGCACTCACATAGGATTCAGTTATGAATAAACTTATTATGAATAAGTTTATAGAACAAAAGAAGTACAGCAACCCAGTGCAAGAGCATCTAAGTTTTTACCACTCCTAGGACACAGGAACAAGGGAAGGGTAGAGTTCCTGGGTCTCTGAAGCAGTTATATAAACTCATCAGCAGCCTTCAGTGGAAGGACACATTCAGCTCAATGCAAATGCTTAGTAGGGAAAGCCCAGAGGAAAAAATACCCTGCCTTCCTTCTTTCTTCCTTCAATCTTGTGCTGGCCTTTCTAAACCCAACAGAAACCTGGGGATGTAGGTGAAGGTTTAACATGATCCACAAGGGTGTGTCTTCTAGGGCAGAGAACAAAATGGGGGAAAGTAGAGAGAGGACATGGAAGAGCACACACAACAAAGAGAGTATTAAAACAAAACAAAACGAACTTTTTTTTCCCCCCAGAACAAAATGAAACACATTGCCTGTATAAAATCTGGAAAATAAATAAAGTACATATTGGTGTAGACTATCCCTTCTTGGCAATTATTACTTTTCCTTTTGAAAATAGAAAAACAAAAGCAAAAATGATAATAAGAACAAAAACAAAAAGTAAACAGAACGCCTCAAACACACTTCAAAAAATGTAGGTGTTAGGACAACCCTTGGGGTTGGTTTGATCTTGTGACTCAAATGATGACACTAAAGACACAATTTCTCTTTATTTCTCTGTCTGCCATAGTGTCAGTGTTAACCTAAAGTTGACACTTCATGGAGGCAAAATGGCTGCAACACTTCCAGGCTTCACACTGTGTCCCACAGCAAGTGGAAGAAAAATGCAAAGAGAAATCTGCTCCCTGCCATTTTTTTTTTCACCCACAGTTTCCAGAAAATTTCCACTTTTATCTATGTGTCCTGAATTGAATCACTTGAACCAATCTCTGTGGTCAAAGGAGAACCATATGCAGATTAGTTTGGGATGAGGTCATTGAAAGCAATAACTGACAGAGAAATAGGATTACCATTCCTCAAACTGATGGCTGAATCAGCATCACTTTCAAGTATGTATGGTGGCTGCACCTAGGAATAGGCAAAATTAATATTGTGGAGATAATCTCAATACCTAGTCTTGTCCCTTTTAAAATATAAAGTACAGGACTTTTAAAATATAGAGTACAGGATTTTAAAAATATAAAGTACAGGAATCTAAAGCATAGATAGAATGGATAACTCAAGTAAACCCACTTTAAAGAAGTGCTTTTTGAAATATGAGCCCTAATTAACCAATTTTGTAATAGATTAAGGACTACGGTTCACTGACATATTCTTGGAAACAAAATTTGGAACCATCGGAGTAACTCAGAACAAGAAGTATTATTCAGTGAGTAAAATATATGTAAATATTTGACTATTCTAAACATAAAATCAGAAATACGTATGAATTAAAAAATGATCAGATTATAGAAATTATAGAGAGGAAAGAAAGAAGTAGTCTATTGAGCAACTATTTTTTCTATGGGTGAAATACTAAGTTTTTAATATATACTTAAATATGCATGTATATTTTTGATCTCCTTAACTATATTGACTAATTTACTCTTACCCTATTTTTTTTTTTACTTTTGTTTGGGACTTTGAATTTTTTACATGGTAGAGAGTAGTTTTATATTTAATAAAACCTATAAAATACTTAACTCTGAAGATGTTTAAATGTCTTTTTTCTATTTATAACCTGATACTCTTAGACCAGATCATGAAACTAAGTGTCCTACTTGCCATCTGCTCTACCTTCAGAACTAGGTAAGTATTAAGTACCAAGCAAAAACAACAACAAAACACGCAGACACACACACACACAAACAAAAAGAACCCAACTCTCATTCCTTCAGGACAGTATCACTTCTGAGAAAATGAAGAGATCAAAGACAAAGTTGGAAGTGAAATGTCAGATCTTATAGGTTCAGAGAGAGAGTTTCTCTTATACCAAGACAAATTTTATTCTTTGTCATGTGCTATGTGCCACTAAATAAAGTAAAAAAAAAAAATCATGTAGATAAAATGTTTGATTTGATATCATGTTCCCTGGGAGTTAATAAGGGTTTACAATCTACTTCTAAGCCCCAGACATTGATCATAATATTGGGCTTACTGCTGAAATATAAATGAATATTTGGGAAAGAGGAAGTGCAATTTATCCATATAACATTAGATCTCATTGTAGTATCAATTAGACTTTTTCTTTGTTTTTAAATTTATTTTTATATAAAATGGTCAAAAATTTTATAAGATAGCAGAATATTTCCTGCCCTTTCTAGGAGTTGACAAAAAGCAATTGGTATTTAGACTTGAAAGTTGTGATATTGTGGGATAAAAATACAGGGAAGAAGCATGTTGTGATGCTCCCCCCAAATTCTGGGTATTATGGCCAAATGGTAGCACTTCTTTTATTAGTATTTCACTTCTAGAAGATTCCTTATAGCTATCAGGGAAGTATTTTTGCTGTATATGGGTATTAGTGACATTAAATTTGGTATATATATAGCTAGATGCCACCAAGGAATCCATGAAATCATGTTATATATGGAAAATAGAATTCAAACTTCAGATTAATCATGTATTCATATTTATGAAACATGGATTATATACTACCTCTTTGATAGTTCCTTTATGAGTTGGCAAAATATAGCCTACATGGTAAATTATGTGAGACTACATGGGCTGGATTTATCCCCTCTTGAGAAGAAAGTCTTATTGGGCTGTTGGGATGGTTCATAGCTCCTGCCTCCTTATCTGCTCTTTATTTGGGCCAGCAGCGAAGAATCTGTAGAGAATCAATGCACTCAGTGAGAGAGGGAAATATTGGCAAATTCAAAATCAAGGTTAAGTTTCCCTTAAAGCCTTTGATTTGGTTGATAGGGAATACACTGTGAAGTTGACCTTTGCATTGCCTTCAGAGCATGCTAATAAAGTTGACTTTAGGGGCATATTCCTGCTAAGAAACAGAGAGGTCCTCAAAGCTTTGCTGTACAGATAGCTATGGGGAAAACATAAAAACATTAATTAAGAATGAGACTATGGTCTGGTTCAGAGTTTTAACAACATAGGTGGAAATAGCTCCCTGGGAACTGAAAGTGCCAGAAACATTTTGTCCTCAGGTTCACTTTAGGGCTCCCAGTGCCTTCTCAGAAACCTAGTGTCCTTTATTTCAGTCAGCTTATCTTTTAGCAACACACTCTTTATTAAAACAAGGAATCAGAATTCCCTGACTTAAACTTTGAAGTATAATTAGTTTGTTAAACCTTCTGTACTTATTTGCATAACTAAACTGAAGTTGGAGAGGAGTCAATAAATTAACATTTATTGAACAACTCTTGTCCCCTATGGACAAAATGTTAAGTATTTAATTCATGGAAGAGGTTCTTGAGGAAAAGATCAGAAAATAAATGATAACTCACTCCATATTTATCCCAAGGAGATAGAATAGAAGAATAATTGACAGAGGAAAATATATGATAAATGAAAGTTATGTAAATGATATATTATTTCTTTATATTAAAATATTTATGATTTAAACAATAATTGTCTTGAGAGGCACATAGTAAGTTGTAGTTTGTGGACTTCTCCTCATTTGCCACTGCACATGTCTATTTTAACAAAGCCCCTCAATATATATTATACGTCTTCATTTCCATTTGCTTCCAGAACAGATTAAAATACACAAGTTTACAGGTGTTTCACTGATTGTAATTTAGGTGAACTCCGTTTTCAGGCTATAAAGAGAGGTATGATATGCTCACCAAGTAAGCTATCTCTCAATGATTTTCAGGATGGATTATTGCTAGTATTGTTTATTAGAGACAATGAAATCCATTTCAGGCTTACAGATAGGTGTTAAAGTGTATCTCAGAGGGTCAATTTTTTTTTAAGGTTTTGTTTATTTATTTGACAGGGAGAGAGAGAGTGAGCACAAGCAGGGGGAGTGGCGGGCAAAGAGAGAGGGAGAAGTAGGCTCCTTGCTGAGCAAGTAGCCTGATGCGGGGCTCAATCCCAGGACCCTGGGCATGAGCTAAGCCAAAGGGAGATGCTCAATGGACTGAGCCACCCCGGAGCCCCTCAGAGGGTCCATTTTTTAAGCTTCTTTTCCAAAACTAAACATTTCAAATTCCTTCTTGCTTTAAATCTTAGATTTTGTTTTATTTTTGTCCTTGTAAATTAGGTTTCTGCCAATTGATTATAATTATTATTCAATAATTTAAGAAACAATTGTAAAAGGATAAATGATCTAAACATAAGATGAACCTCTCATTTTTAACATCATTTTATATATTTAACACTTCTGTTTAGCAAACTCGATATTGGTAAAAACCATAGCAAATATATTTAACATAAATCTGAGAGACACTGCTCTGCATGACAAATTGTTTTGTTTGAAAATGACATCATTTGGAAAACATTTTTTTCAATGAATTTTTAGGAGCTTGAAACAAAAGTCATGAGTTGTTTATGTAACACATTTTTTTCAGTATATACAGAAAGATTTTCAGAGTTGAAATATACTTGAATACTATTCTCATTCATTAATTTTGTCCTTATCCTCCTATACACATCTCCCATGTCTTCCCCTAAGTAAATGTAGGAATGGGTCAAAACTGACAGGGAGAAGAGGCCCTGCTTCAGGATAAAATCCATTACATTATGGATTTGGGAAAAATTAATAGAGCATGTGGATAAAGAATAAATATTATTAAGATTATAAAAAAAATCTTAAAAAAAAAAATAGAAAGGACCTTTCAGGGCACCTGGATGGCTCAGACAGTTAAGTGTATGCCTTTGTTTTGGGTCATGATCCCAGGGTCCTGGGAGCCAGTCTACATCGGGCTCCCTGCTGAGCAGGAAGCCTGCTTCTCCTTCTCCCTCTGTCTGCCACTCCCCCTACTTGTGCTCTCTCTCTCTTTCCCTGTCAAATAAATTAAAAAAAAAAAAAGAAAAAAGAAAAAGAAAGGAACTTTCAATTCCTAGTTCACTAACAGACTTAAAAAAAAAAATTGTGTCTTACCAAATTCCCTGGTTACCATTTTGGCTTTCTCTAATTCACTCACTGAATGGTGCCAGCATGATCTTCCTGAAATTAAAATATGGCCATGACACTATTCTGTCTCAAATCTCCTAGGCTGCCTAAGATTGCACATATACTCACAGAATTTGTGAGACTTCTCTGCACTTGACCAGTGGTTTTCTCTTTACACTGTTCTCTGGGCATTCCTCTTCCTTCTGCCAAACCGTAGCCATAGAGAACTCATTCAGCTCTTCAGCTGTGTGAGCTCTGCCTCACTGCTGTGTCTTCCAACAGGCAATCCCTTTGTGTGCCCAGAATATTTTTTGCCCTCCCTCTCCCTTCTTCCGATTTACAGGCCTAAATCTATATTAAACATCTGTCTATATGTCAGTTCCTCTGGAGGACTCATTATGACTTCTCCTAAAACCTCCTCTTGGGGTTCATGCAGAAGTCCCTTCATATAGACCTCCCACTGCACACTGCATTCTTCTCAATACCTATCATATTTTATGGAAACTATTTCTTTAGTTGTTTACAAAATTAATTGTTATAGGTCGCTCCCACTAGATTGTAATCTCCATTCAAAACTTTGTCAATCTTTTTTTTTAAGATTTTATTTATTTGAGAAAACACAAGGGAGAGAAAGCACAAGAGAGAGAGGGCACAAGTAGGGAGAGGGGCACATGGGGAAGGAGAAGAAGACTCCCTGCTGAGCAGGGAGCCTGATGTGGGGCTCAATTCCAGGACCCTGGGATCATGACCTGAACTGAAGGCAGGCACTTAGCTGGCTGAGCCACCCAGACACCCCTGTCAATCTTTTTTTTAGTATTATGTCTCCTTTGTCTAGGACAATGATCACATTGAAGTGCTTAGTGCGTATTTATTGAGTATATGAATGGTCAGGTATTGGAATAGTGAATTTGGCTGATTATAACTGGTAAACAGTTTTGCTAGAAACCGTTTATATATCCTGATACTTGCTTCTTTCTCAATTCTAAAGAAAGTCTAATGAATTCAAATCTATTCAGAAATATTACATTTAAATATAGCATGATTTTGATATTATGATTAAAAATATATTTAGGACCTAGATGAAAACTTATTACACAAATCCTAATAGATATTTTGTCAATTGACCACATAACATTATTTAAGTTCATTTATAGTTGAAAATTTGTTTGGTATTGTGACATATCCTTTTCTTTTTCTTTTTTTTTTTTTGATTTAGGGCATATAGCTCAATGTCTTATATTTATTCCAAACATGATCATTCTTTTCATATTAAATTTTATTTGGGTGGGACAGTATTACCATTTATAGCATCATAAGCAAAGAATGAAATTAGCCAATTAGCTATTTTTTCACAAAGCTCCAATTATTAAAGATTACCATTTTGCTTTTTTAAAAAACATTTCCTCTCTGATGAATTTGCTCCGAGTAACAATTTTATATGGGATGATACAAACATATATAATCTACATTACTTATTTTCCTTTTATAAGTAAAAGAAAAAGTTTTATTTTGGGGAGATATCCAATTCTATATTAGAAAAGGACTAATATATGTGCATAAAATAAGTTCCAAGAAAGCAAAAACAGCTTGAAAAATTGCTGCGGGAATTGTCCAAATGGAATTAGGTTTTGGGAGTGTTGTCATGTGCGTGTTAGAAAATGTTAGACAAGTTTTTCTAATTTAACAATTCACACATATATAAGGATATTTTCACCAAAGAGCTTCTTCATCTTCCCTGAGAAGCAAATGCATTAATTACCAAAACCCTTCTAGACTAGAACCATAAACAACCAGTGTAAAAATTAACTGTTGGTATGATGTTATTTATTTTTGTCATGACATGAGTAAGAAAGAATATAAAAAGAAAGATGCAGGGTACTGTAATAATCTTGGCATTATGAAGTTCCAAACCCCAACTCAACCTTAATATTTGCTGTGTTACTTTTATTTGTTTAAGTCCTCATTTTCCTCAAAATTCTCCCTTACCACGGCCATTGACAACCCACTGTCATTAATTTCCTAAACAACTAATTGTCTTATTTATATCTAATGCATGTGTGATTTATAGAATTTCTTTTTTGAAGATGATATGATCATTTAAATTGAAAACTAGGAAAAGGAAAATGAATGGGCGCCTGGGTGGCTCAGTGGGTTAAAGCCTCTGCCTTCGGCTCAGGTCATGATCTCAGGGTCCTGGGATCGAGTCCCACATTGATCTCTCTGCTCAGTGGGGAGTCGGCTTCCTCCTCTCTCTCTGCCTGCCTCTCTGCTTACTTGTGATCTGATCTCTCTCTCTGTTCAAATAAATAAATAAAATCTCAAAAAAAAAAAAGAAAAGGAAAATATATTTGGCTAACTTAACAACACAATCAACATTTATAAAAAAAAGTAAGGAATTTTCTTTTACACTAATAATAAGCTATTTAGTATTCAGTGTTTAAGAATTATCAAGTAATGCCACTAATCTACTGGGAAGTACTTTAAAATCCTGTTAAAGAATATAATGAAAGGTGTAAATATGTGAGGAACTTGATAAAGTTCATGATAATGGTCATGAATGTAAAGACATTAATTTCCTTTTGAGGAAAATATGAAATAAAAAAAGGATATACATATTTTACATGTATTAAGATATATTACAAAGCCATAGTTATTAAAAGTGTAACATTGATACCAAAACACTCTAACAGACAAATAGAATAGTGGGCCTATATTTAGTATATAGAAGTAATCCCACAAATTTATATTAAAAAGTACCTTATTCAGATGATTGCATTGAGAAAGTTGATTCACCATATGGGAAAAATTTCAGAATTTCTACATCACATAAGCATATATTAAAATAAAAATTCCAGGTTGTTTAATACCTAACTATAAAATGCTACAAACAATAAATCTAACAGAAGAAAATATAAGGGGATATCATCCTGATTTTTAAACAGCCCAAAAGGCCCATATATAGGCACAAAAGCAAAATAAATTGTCAAGTTGGCAGGGGATATTTACAACATCAACAACTGCAAAAGGTCAACAGCTAACACAGGAAAAAACCTTTTGCTAATCTGTTAAAAATAAAAAATCAAATTAATATAAATATTAGCAAAGAATATGAACATCAGTTCATAAAAGGGAAACCTAAATGGCAAATATGCACATGGGAAAGATATATGTCTTTTTTTTTTTTGAGAGAGAGAGAGAGATATACGTCTTAACTAGTAATCACAAGAGCACACGTTTTCAGTGAAATATCACTTTATATCTTTAATGTTGACCAAGTTAGAAAGTCAGATATCATTAAGAGTTATAAGGATATGGGAATATATATACATGTGAGATATATATAATAAGCATAATATGTGAAATGTATAATACCTGTACAGTATATATATAATATGAAGTATATGAATTTGAAATATATATAATATGTATTACATACACATATATTTTAGTGTATGTTAGTACATATTATAGTATATACTTAGTATATATTACAGTATAATATAATATGTGCATGATCCAGCAATTCTATTCTGGATATATAGCCCAGAGAAGTGTTCACACTGGTCTCCAAAGACACATGAATGAAATTATTCTAAACTGAGAAGTTTTTGAAGGCAAAGAATTAGAGACAGCCCAAGTGTCAACTATATAAGGACAACTATATTTAATGTATTATAAATTTACGATATGCACTAATACAAAGCAATCAAAAGAACTGTGTAAACAAGAGCAACATGACTAAATACAAAAAAGAACGTTGAGGTAAAACATGAAAGAGAATGTTATTTGTAATGCTGTACCAGTTTTGAAAATTCCATAGACACAAAACATGTATCATTTGCTCTGGAATAACAAATATGAAAATAAATGACAGGCAGATAAATTGCAATACGTGCATTAAGTTCACTAAAATTGGTGCCTCGGGACACCTAGGTGGCTCAGTCAGTTGAGCATCTGCCTTCTGCTCAGAGTCCTGGGGTCACTGGATCCTGGGATAGAGTCCCACATCAGACTCCTTGCTTGGCTGAGAGGCTGCTTCTCCCTCTGCCTTCTTCTTCCTCTACCTGCCACTCCCCCCTGCTTGTGCTCGGATGCTTGCTCTCTCTGACAAATAAATAAATAAAATCTTTAAAAAAATTTAAAAAATGAAGTTGGTGCTTCTTGGGAGAAAGAGAAGAAAATGGAATCAAGATATAAAAGCGAACACACAGATTTGTGTAGGAATCAATGAGAAGAGCATAACATGGGCTGAGAAACATGATCAGTATGGTCCTCTGTACTTAGGATCTTAATTAAATGAATAGTAAATAGAAAACCTATTTTTTTTAATTTTAGGCTATATACTGGGAAGTTATTTTCATTCTTCTTATTCACTAAATGTTCCTAGTAGGAAATAAAGCAAGCGACTATATTTGGGGAAAATTAAATAAAAAGATTTAATGCAATCAAATAATTATACCTAGTCAAACACTAGTGCTTCCATGTAACAATACTTAGGTATCATTGGCTGAGTAATATATCTATGATGAAAATATTAACTGTCTTTTATTAAACAATTTCTAATACTAATTACAATCCATTATTAGAAAGTTTCAATTTACAGAAAGATAACTAGAATGCACTAAATATTAAACCTTAGAATGTAAAAAAGCTAAAGTTTACATAAATTCTAGGGAGAAACTTGGAAATATCCATTGAAGTGGGAGATGTTAACATACATCTTACAATTTTTGATAGTTCAGTTAAAGTTAGCAAAGTTTTTAAAAGATTTGAAATATGCACAAAGCTACATTTATTAGAGATTATATTCTTATAAAAGTATCACTTGCCAAAATTAATTAAAAAAGAAATAACATGACACCTAGGCATAAACAAAACTAAGCATGTATATATAAAAAAGTATAGGATTTTATTAAAAGACATTCTAATGTCCTCATAAGTGAGAAAATTCCATATCATAAAGATGGCATTCTCTCCAATGATCAGTAGATTTAATGTAATTCAAATGGGATTTTTGAGGATTACTAATACAGATACTCCTGAAAAAAGAAAAATAAGAATATATTATAAAGCTCATTGAGGCCATGTGACATGTCACAGATAGGCAAGTACTGATAGAATGAAAAAGCTGTATCAGAAACAGACCCCATTTGTACATATAAGACAGGTGACTCTGAAGAGTACTCGGGAATAAATGTACCTGCAAATAAATGGAGCTTATTTATTGTATATACCATACATCAAAAATTATTCATTCATGGATGAAAATCTTTAACGCTTACATTAAAATAGAAAATTTTTAAAAAGGGGGCAAATTTTATGAAACAGTATTCCACGGAAGAGGCAATAGAAATGATCCAGACACATACTAAAGATACTAAACTTCATTAGGAATCAATGAAATAGTAAATGTCACATTATATATTATTTAGCACAGACTAGTTGGACAAAATTTAAGAAGTCTGATAATTTCCAATATAGGATCAATGGAGACTCTTATGCAATTCTGATGGGAATTTAATTTGGCATATAAATTGATGACTTCTTGAAAATATGGATCTTCCTATTATCATCTATAGTAATTTCATTACAAGGTGAGTACAAGAGATCCTAGAGTATGCATTAAAGAACATATACACGAATGCCCATTGCTTTACAGTACCTAGTAGCAAAATCTGAAAATAGTCCCCAATTTTCTTAATAGGAGATAGATAAATAAAATTGTGTCTTTTTGAAGAATAAAATAAAATAGAACAGAACAGTGAAAGTAGTTATATGTACCCATGTTAAAACTCTTAAAGAAAAAGGAAGGGAAAAACAATAAGGATCAGGAGAAAAGAAAGGGAATTAAAAAGACAAGTTCAAATAGTAGTTATGTCTTAAGAGGAAGCAGAGGGAATGAAATTGGGAATGAATCTGTAGATTTTGGTAATTTTGATGGTTTTCTGGTTCTTGGGTTGGATGGTAGGTTCAGAGGTTTTCCTTTTATTGTGAACTTTATAGTTTAGACATATATGCTGCATACTTTCCTTTGTATAAACTGAGCATTATTATGCAACGTGAACAATCTAAAAATAATGCAAAATGTAATTTACCTTCATATTTCCAACTCATAAACAGTACCAGCACATAACAGGTCCTTCATACATATTTGATAAACCAAAGCATGAACCATTAAAAACACATTTTAAATATTTACAGTGGAAGGAGAAAGACTTCAAAATATGTATGAAAAGAAGAGAGTAAAAGAGTACAAAACAATAAAGCATTTTGATAGAGAATAAAGCCCAAGTGAAGACATAAAAGAAAGTCTATGACTGAGAGGCATTTCTTAAAACATTGAATCTACTTAACCAGATGTCATTT
Organism: Ailurus styani; assembly: GCA_002007465.1. NCBI lineage: Eukaryota > Metazoa > Chordata > Mammalia > Carnivora > Ailuridae > Ailurus > Ailurus styani. Next base: position 28,209 of record LNAC01001176.1, on the reverse strand, counting down.
CACTTACAGTAAAAAGAGCTGTGGAGCTCTTTGTATTTATAATCTTAAAATCTTTTTAGGGCCAGAAGACTAAGGCCAAACAGAAAAAAGTATCATCAAAATCTAAGACTCAGAATTTATTTGTAAAACATGTTACAGGAAATTCAATTCATAAAACAGCCTTTTCAGGCAGAGGTCATCAGAATTTCAAGGTTCTTGACAATTATCAAATACACTTTAAAGTTAGTAAAGTGCTTAACTTGCTTTTAGGTACAATGAAATTCTTAGTACCAAGATATTAATTACTCGACTTTTATTTTAGATGTACTAAAGGAAATTAAAACTAATTACTGTGTTTGTGTGAGTGGTACAATTTGTTGAAGGTTTGTAAATGAGTAACGGTCGACTGATAATTCAGAGAAGTCTTTATCAAATGGATATATTTCTTTGGGGGTGGTTTAGCAAATATGTGATTTCTTTACCCAAAACTTTTGGCTAAGCCACAGAAAGAGCTGTATTACAGTCTAAAAATATACTTCTAACATAAGTCACATAACATGGCAAGGCTTTCTCATCATCACCCAGCAAGACTTTGCTACATAATTTAGTGGTTAAGAGCCCTTCTTCAGAGCCAGGCTACAGTGGCCCAAACCTTGGCTCCAGGAGAGCTAACGATCTGAATGGCTCTGGGCAAATTTCTTAATTTCTCTTGTGCATTGCAATCCTCATCTGAAAATGGGAAATGAGAATAATACTCAATTCATAGGTATTTATGAGAATAGATGAGAATAGATTTATGAGAATAGATGCAGAAAAATCAATAAATAATTTGTTCCTCAAATAATTTCATGATGTTATAATAAACAAATGCTAACTTGTCAAATAGCGTCATAGATTATCTTTGAATCTTTATTCATATTGCCAGACACAGTGCTTAGTATATAGTGGACAATTAGTAAAGAATTACAGAATAAATATATTGGGGAATGCTTTTCATCAATTTTTCAATGAAAGTCTTCCTTGACAAGTGACTAGTATTGATTACGAGGAAATAACAGCACTGGGAAATGGCTGGTCCTGGGAGTAGGGCAAAAGTCTAAGTCGAGGTGTACAGCAGAAGTGTTGCAAATATTCCCCCCTTTCTATCTTTCTTCTATCTTGCTATATTCTCATCTCTACATTTCACACTGATGAAAGCTAATAGGCTGTTGAGAAATTCACTCAAATCTTGATTCATTCAAATAACATTTATCAAGAAGGTTCTAGACAAAAATCACTATACTGTGGTCAGTGAACAAAATGTTCCACTTCTGCTGTTGCAGACACAGGTGGGAAAATATGCAATTACAAGAGTATCATTTTTTAATAATTTTTCTGAAAAATCAAGAAGTTTTCATTCACTGAAAGCAGGAAAGGAGCTGTTTATTTTTTCTTCTGTTATATGATAGCTGGGCAGAGAAGTAAGTTACCTTATCTCAAAATTTATTTGTGATATAGTGGCATGTGGTGGTGAGTCCAAGGGAAAATCCTTTCCTGGTAGAACTCTACTGCCAATAGTTAGGATCTTCCTGGTAAAAGATATAATTCCTTTTTATCGATTCTCTTTTCTCTAATTGGAAGTCATTCTCAGTTCTTAGGACCATGGACACTAGTTTATAGAGCCTTAGAGTGTTTCTAGAAAAATGGCATCTTTTATGCCATCAAAGATTAATTTATTAGTTCATCTGGGTGGCTCACTCAATTAAGTGTTGAACTCTTGATTTTGTTCAGGTCATGATCTTGGGTTGTGAGATCAAGCTCTTCATTGGACTCTTTGTGGAGCCTGCTTGGGATTATCTCTCTCCCTCTTCCCCTCCCCCCACTTTCTCTGTCTCAAATAAATAAATAAATAAATAAATCTTTGAATAAAAAGTTAATTTGTTGAAGTAATCTTTGTGAGAATTAGAAGTCACATAAACTCACTTTCTCTTCCATTTAGCACATACTATATAGAATGTGTATAAAATTAAACCTATGTGGTATTCAAAATTAGTATGTGTACACATGTCCACACTGTATGGCTATTCATGGTATTGACTTTAATGGTGCACTTGGCTGGATTAAATTTTTGTACAAAGTGAATTTAATAGCTATGATTGCTTATGCTATTTCCTGAGGTTAAGCTAGTTTCTTTTGAAGGGGTCTGGCCATTGCAGATACTGAATTCAATGTTTGTTCACTTAATCAAGGTTTTATTACTCAGTCTTTAAAAAGCTATTCCGCATGAAAATATCATTCCTTTCTCCCTTCCTTCTCAGCAGCCTCCAACCCAGGAAAAGGGGGATTTAAAGCTGTTTCCAGAAAACACACGAAATATTATGATACAGCATGGTCTGGGTTTTACATCTTAAAAGCTGAAACGTGCCTTTGCTAACTTGCAGTAGGCCATGAAATAATTACCTTGTGTGCTAAATGGCACTTTTCACTTTTCATTTGTGCTTCAACACTCGGTTTTCAGTAGATCATTTAGAGAGGATCAGCATTCTTTGGAAACTAAAAACACACCACAGGTCAGGGCTGCACGGCCTGATGGGAAAAGAATGCGGTCCACAAAGGTGGTCTTTGTGAGACATGACGACACGCCGGTATCTGTTACAGAATTGGCAGGCTGACCGCTTCCCCTAGTGTCTGCTTCTGAAACACTAAACTCATCTGGGTTGCAAGGCACAACTCAAAAGAAAACAAGTAGGCTTTTAAGGCACCCAACACGTTTCTCCAGCACAAGGATTAATTTCACACATTTAGGTGAAATCCTTCAGCAAGGGACCTTCATGTTGTGCAGTGGGTTTTGGTAAAGGACCATTCAGTTTGTTGGTTTTTTGTTTTTTGTTTTTTGTTTTTTGTTTCCTAATGGGACTCAGCTCCTAAGGTTCAAAGTGAGCCTTGGAATAATAGGAACCTTGACAATTTCTAGAAATGTATCGAGTGCCCTTATTGCCTTATTCTTTTCAAAGAGTCTTGAGCTGTTTTATCAACAGAGATAGCAACCGTTCCTAACATTTGATGCTGGATGTTTATTTCTTCAGGATTGTTTTGAAAATGAGGCACTTGGAAGTTCTGTAAGCTACATTAAAAGTGAATTTATTAGTCTGTGAAAATATATTCTATTTGAGAAAAAATCTTCAATTTTTATACCTTATCTATGTACCAAATTGAATTCTCTTTTCCACTTCTAGCTCATAGAATCGTCATTTGTCAACATTAACATTGAAGTTGAGTGGTCTAAACTGTTACATCTGATTTTAAAAGCCCAATTCCAATGGCTAGATAACCTGGTTTTCTAGTTCTTTTCCTTTTTAATTCAATGAGTGTGTCATTTGATTCTTTTTGTCATTTTTGAAATATTTTCTCTCTCAATTTATATTTACCACATTTTCAACCATCGTGGAATCTCTAGGAATTTTCTATGTTAGATGTATGAGGAAGCCAATATCTTTAGCACCTTATTTCTGAGACAATACAAAGTGTTTAAAACCACTGACTTATTATGCCATTATTATGAGAAAAACAGTTATCATTTTTTATTGAGAAAGAATGAATTAAAGGTTTCTATAATTACATTATTAGTTGGAGACAAAGCACATAATTTTGCTCTATAATTCCAAAGAAATTTGGCATTTTCTGAAATAATAATCCCAGTTGTTTTCCCTTTTTCTTTATCTCTCATCACTACATGTAGTTTTTATTTTGTTTTGTTTTAGTTTTTATTCAAATGCATGCCAATAATATTACATCTATCTCACTCTACTCAATTTTTAAAAATCTTTCTGTAATAATGATGTGCTCTACAGTCAACATGTGTATAGGACTTCATACTTTACAGCGCTTTCAAGTGTGTTATCACTTTGTTCCTCATTGTCCGTCTAGGTAGTGAAGGACTTACCCAAGGTCACACCACTTCATGGCAGAATGGAGACCAGAATTAGGACTGTTCATTTTAAAGTCGCCTCCCTTTCCTCTTTCCATGACTTCCTTTTGTATGGAAAAACAAAGTCTTACTTTTCATGTATATATTTTTCCGTCTTTAAAAAGGTTGTGCGTATTACTATTTTGTGTCAGTTGGAAGGATATCCAAAACATTCTTCCCAGAGGCACGTTCGCCCACAAAGGACAAATTTTTCTGCGCTTCTTTGTCATGAAGCCGTTGATTATCAAAACTGATTGTAAAGAGATGTATATCAATCCTTGTAAAGGGAGTATATATATTTTCAGGTAGAATGAGGTCAATGGAAATCCCAAAGTGAGAAAAAGCAATAAGAATCTCAGCTAATATAACTGATAGTATAAAAACTTTAAAGTGGTTACAATAAAAAGATATCACCTTGGAACTGACTGGAAGTTTTCTCCCAATACTAACGTCATATGACTTTATATGGATAGATTACATTCTATTTTTTTCTGTGGTTTTCTTCTCTTATTTTTCCAATAATTAATGTAATAAAATTATAGAAAATAATAATGGAATATTATATCAACCTTTAATTATATGTTAATACTATTTTTCTTTTTCTAAACTATATTCTATATTTCTAAACATATTCTATATGTTTACATTTTTCAAAACATTATGCATATTCTATTTGTCATTCTACTATTATTGCTTATTATATAGAAAAGACCATTCTGGTTAACAGCAAGTGGTTATATTTAATTTAATTTAACTTAATTAATTTCTTGATATCATGTCCAATTATTGTTTTCATATTTTTTGTACATTTGTTGTTTACTGTATGAGTAGATTAAGAGCAAAAACCCAATGTTTTTTTAGCTAGCAGCCCACTGTTGCTTTTGCAAAGAAAAACTGTCTATGGCTACATTCTTTTTTTATTTTATTTGGTTTGAGGATAAAGTGGATGCTACTCATCTCTGGAAGGCCATAGGTTTCAGATGGTAGGACCATATCATTTATCTCCCATGTAGGAATATTTTGGTATGAAATAAAACACTGAAGTAAATCACTCTGTACAATAATTTTCTTTGGAAGATTTATGTATTTGAGAGAGAGAGAGAAAATGGTGAGGGCAGAGAGAGTGGGAGAGAGAGTCCCAAGCAGAATGCACTCTGAGCCTGATAACAGGACTTGAGGCGGGGCTTGATGCAGGGCTCATTGTGGGGCTCCATTCCACAACAGTGAGATCACCACCTGAGCGGAAACCTAGAGTCGGATACTTACATGACTGTGCCACCCAGGAGCCCCCCATTCTGAACAGTAAATTGAAACCGCTCTTTCCTTGGGGAAACTGAGATACGTGGTCCTTCTAGTTTTAACTAAGTCCATAATATTCTGTTCTTTTATAAACCATTTTCCTAGTCAAATAAAAGCACTAGAAATCCCCTTGTTTATAATTTTATGCTTCAGAGTGCCACCCTGTCAGCACCATTAGAGAAGAGACACTGATGATTCGGTAAGAAGTGTGCCAAGCTTGGGCTTATTAAGCAGACATCAACTTAAAGAAATGCAAACTACTGGGCGCCTGGGTGGCTCAGTGGGTTAATTCCTCTGCTTTCAGCTCAGGTCATGATCTCAGGGTCCTGGGATCGAGGCCCGCATCGGGCTCCCTGCTCAGCGGGGAGCCTGCTTCCCCCTCTCTCTCTCTCTCTGCCTGCCTCTCTGCCTCCTTGTGATCTCTCTCGCTCTGTGAAATAAATAAATAAAATCTTAAAAAAAAAAAAGAAATGCAAACTACTAACTCCTGTGTAAGATTTTCAATTTTTATTTTATTTTTTAAAGATTTTATTTATTTATTTGACAGAAAGAAAAAGAGAGAAAGAGAGGGAGTGCATGAGTGGCGGAGGGACAGAGGGAAAAGCAGACTCCCAGCTGAGCAGGGAGCCTGACATGGGGTGACCCTGGAATCATGACCTGAGCTGAAGGCAGACACTTAACAAACTGAACCACCTAAGTGCCCCTCATTCTCTTTTTAAGGGAAAAGTTAAAGCAGTCATATAATAAGCATACCATTTCATCCATTCTTTGGTCTTCATAAATCCAAGACATTATATTATCACTTTCTATGTACATATTTCAGCGTGTAACTTCAAAACATGAGAACCAGCATTATCACCTCTGAAAACATTAACTATTAATATCATCAAATATCTAGTAAATGTTCACATGGGCCAAAATAGCTTATTTTTTAGTTGCATTTATTTAGTTGATTTATTTTTGATCAATAGACTTCCTCTTCATTTGCATAAAATTTTCTGATTGTATCCCCATGAGATGAAGATGTTGCTTTGCATCATCTTATGGACTGTACTGTGCACTCCCCAAAATCATAGTTTGAATCTCTAACCCCCAACATAACCATATTCGGAGATAGGACCTATAAAGAAATAACAAAGATTGAATAAGACCATTAGAGTGGGGACCTTAATCTGGTAGGACTGTGACCTTTATAAGAAAAGGAAGAGACTCCATAGATCTCTCTCTCTCTCTCCAGCTGCACACAGAGGAAAAGCCACATGAGGGCATAAGGAGAAGGCAGCTGTCTGCAAGTGAGGATGAGTTTTGCCAGACACTAATCCTGATGGTACTTTGATCTTGAACTTCAAGGCCCCAGAACTGTGGGAAAATAAATGTTTGCTGTTTGAGCTACCTTGTTATGACCACCTAAGTTAACTAAAACACCCCCCTTGTATATCCTCCTGTATAGGGAGTTAGAGTTAGAAGGTTACCAGTTATCAATCTATTGCTCCCCATTTCCAAATCTACCCGTCATTACCTTGCTTATGATACGGGAACATATTTTCTCTTACGAGTGGGCATGATGCTTAGTTTTTATCAGTTGAGTTTGCCAAAGGGATTCTAGAGGAGGAAAGGAATTCTGTGTCCTGACTCTGGTGTGCTCATTTGGCTGTCTTCTGCAGTGCATGGTGGCCAGCAGCACAAGGCACCTCCTGAGGATGACTTCCCTCTCATCCCTTTGGGCATTTTTGCAGTAAGTTCCAGGAAACAGCACTTTCCTGTGGGAGGAATTTCTCAACCACCTCACGGAGTGATTTTCAGATGAGTTCGTCTGGTGTGGGGTTCCTCTTGGACAACTTCTCCTGGGACTCCAGAGGGAAGGTTATCGGTAAATCCCTCCTTGTGTTGCCTCTGTGAATCTGCTATTCGGGGTGTCTTGACCACACCCTCTCCTGTGAGATCTAGATCTCATCCCAGCTTGATGGCCTCTGTCTGATTTCAAGATTCCTTTCTTGAAGGTTCTGTTTCAGCCCTTGGGCCAGTGGCTACTCTCTTTATCTGCCTCTCCTATACTACTTAGAATTCTCTTTACTCCATACTCTCCAATCCCTTATTACACCAATCCTGAAGTACAGTTAATAGTTCTTTACATTTAACTTTTCTTGTCCAAATTACTATATGGTTTCTGTCTCTTGGTTGGACCCAGACTGATATAAAGACTTGATCAGATCCAAATTCAGTTTTTGTTTTGGTTAAAGTTTTGTAAGGCTATTTTATAGGCATTTATATATTCATCAGTAGATACATGATGCCTGGATTTCTGTCTCTGATATTAGCAGTCACTGATGATTATCCCTTTCATTAATTCATTATGGTTTACAAAAGTTTTGAAAAATCAATATTTTTCCTATCTTTATTGAGATATAATTAACAAATAAAATGTAAGATATTTGAAGTGTACAACATAATGATTTGATATATATATTCTGAAAGGATTCCCACCATTGGATTAATTAACACATCCACCACTTCACCTATTTACCTTTTTAGTGTTTTTGTGTGAGAGCATTTAAGTTCTTACTCTCTATGCTCAGGAAAGTTCAGTTACAAGATACAGTGTTATCAAGATATTCTAATTTTATTATTCCTTTTTCTAATAAGTAACTGAAAAGCTTCTATGAAATAGAAGCATTCCTTCATCAGCTATTTGTTTACTCTGAGAGGCAGGTGGTAAAGGAAAGATAAAATAAATGCACAATTATATCTGACTTTTTCTTTCCCCTTAACTTTTCAAATCATGGTTCATTTCATTTTCAAAATAATAATTTTCACTTACTAGTATCTATCGAAGGTTTTTTTTTTTTTGGAGGTCATTGCTGTGAACTCATGGAAATAAATATATTTGATATGTTCACTGTGTTGCAGTTAGTATTCTAATTGTCCCAGTTTTGGTTATTTGGGTCTTTTCAAGGTGGTTTCTAAATCCTTATTTTCTACTATGATGAGATAGTCCATCTTTATCTTTCCTCCATTAAGTCTAGAATACACCATTTCTCTAACAAACATTTTTATCTTTGTTAGGGAATGATATTGAGATTCCCCAAATATAGGTTCTTGGGACGCTTATTGCTTTAAGATTAATCTAGGTATGTTCAGTGTTCAGAAATAAGAAATAGGTATTTTTAAGAGAAAACATATCAAATTTATACTGATATTTCCAATTCAAAATGAGGATTAGAATTTTTACATTTTTGGTGTTGTATGTATCTCTCTCTTCTTTTACACTACAGTCTTATATCCTAAAGTACATGAAAGCTTATTCTACTTTCTATACATTCTCCCCATTCATCTCTCATTTTTTGATGGTTGTACTTTATCTGGCTTTCCAGGACATCTAACAATTTCTATTTTTCAGAGTTTTCTTTTTAGGAAAGGGTGTTGAATTTGGGCCAAGTTTTTTCAGCATCCATGGCATATACATATAATTTGTCTTTGTAGATTTATCATTATTATGTATTATGTGAATGGATTTCCTAATATTGAACCAATTGTGCACCTTAGAATGTTTGATTTATTATTTTGTTAAAGTGCTATTGTATTCTATTCATTATTTCACTTAGTACTCTTTTATTGATATTCATAAGTGGTATTAGTTTTTAATTTAATTTTTATATGATCTCTATCAGAATTATATATCAATGTTACACTTGCTCTATAAAAAGAATTTGAAAGTTTTCCTTCCTTTCTTATGCTTTGGGAAATTTTATGTAACACTGGGACCTTTGATATTTTTTTTAGAATTCTACTGTGAAACCATCTGGACCTAGCTCTTTTTGGAGGGTCAGTTACACTGGTGTGCTTGAGCTTGCTCAAATCAGCTTTCAAGAGAAGATTGTTAAATTTTCAGGAATTTTGTAAGATCACTGTTGAATACAGACACTGTTAAATAATGTAGAATCAAACAATGTTTCAATCTCTGCAACTATACAAAAAGATAAAGGAACGGTTAGCAAGAATGTAGCGAGTAGTGAGTATACCCATCAAAAGTTTGTGTCTCTTTGTTATCCCTTCCTTCTATCCCTCCCTACCCATTTTCCCCATATCTAGACAACCATGGCAGTATATTTTTTTTAGTGTAATTATTTGCGATCCATCTATGTTGTTGCATGTACCAATAGTTCATTGGTATTTATTTTTATATATTATCTATTCTATGGATATGCCCCAGTGTGTTTATCCACTTATCTCTCAATAGGCTTGAGGGTCATTTCTGGTTTTTGGCTGTTGCTGAATATCTTTCCATGAGCTTATTTGCCATCTGCATATCTTATTTGTTGGAGTATCTATTCAAATCTTTGCCCATTTTTGATTGGGTAATTTTTCATTGCAGAGTTTGACAGTTCTTTATATATTCTGGATGCATATTCCTTATCAGACATTTGCTTCACAAAATTGTTTTTATATTGTTCTTTTCATTTTTCTAATTGTGTCATTTAAATAAGAACATTTTTAAATATGTTGATGAAGTTTAATTTTCAAATTGTTTTATGGACTGCATTTTTATTGCAATATTAGAGATATTTTGCCTAACCCAGGATCATAAAAATGTTATCTTCTGTTTTTTCTAGAAGTTTTATATTTTTAATTTTTTGGTTTTATATTTAGATCTATGATTATTTTTTTTTAAAGATTTTATTTATTTATTTCACAGCGGGAGAGAGATCACAAGGAGGCAGAGAGGCAGGCAGAGAGAGAGGGGGAAGCAGGCTCCCTGCTGAGCAGAGAGCCCCATGCGGGCCTCGATCCCAGGACCCTGAGATCATGACCTGAGCTGAAAGCAGAGGCTTTAACCCACTGAGCCACCCAGGCGCCCTGATTATTTTTTTTTTAAAGATTTTATTTATTTATTTCACAGAGGGAGAGAGATCACAAGGAGGCAGAGAGGCAGGCAGAGAGAGAGAGGGGTAAGCAGGCTCCCCACTGAGCAGGGAGCCCGATGCGGGCCTCGATCCCAGGACCCTGAGATCATGACCTGAGCCGAAAGCAGAGGCTTTAACCCACTGAGCCACCCAGGCGCCCTAGATCTATGATTATTTTGATTAAGTTTCTGTATATGGGGCAAAGTATGTGTCAAAGTTCATTTTTCTCTATGTGGATTTCCAATTTTTCCAGCATCATTTGTGGAAAATGGTATCCTTTCTCCACTGAATTGCCTTCGCACCATTGTCAAAAGTCAGTTGTCCCTTATATCATGATATATTTCCATACTGTTTATTCTGTTGATCTATTTATGCTAACACCATATTGTTTTGATTACTCTTAGCCTTCCGGTTTTGTTCCTTTTCCTAGTTACTTTACCTATTCTAGACCCTGTGCATTTCCAAATGAATTTTAGACATAGTGTTTAATTTCTATAAGAAAACCTACTCAAATTTTTATCACAGTTGTGTTGAACCGATGGACCAATTTGTGGAAAATTTGATGTGTTAACAATATTGAACTTCCCATCTCATAAAGGTGAGTGTCTATCTCCATTTATTTAGCTCTTCATTTTTTCTCAGTGCTTTATAGTTTTCAATGCAAATGTCCTATAGTTTTGCCAGACTTTTGCCTAAGAACTTCATATACTGATGCAATTGAAAATGACACTGTTTCATTTATTTCAATTTCTGGTTGTTATTTGTTATATAGAAATACACTTGACATGTGTGTGTGTGTGTGTGTGTGTGTGTGTGTGTGTGTGTGTGTTTGCATCTGTGCATGCGCACGCACACGTGCACACTCATGCATGTCTTACAATCTGGATAAAGTTCCTCGGTAGTTCTAGTAGCTTTGTTTTTGTAGATTACATCTGTCCTACATAGGTGAGCATGTCATCTTTAAAGATAAGCAATTTACCCCTTTTTCTAATAGGGACACTTTTATTTCTCTCTCTCTTTAACCTCTTGGACCATGTTGTATAGAAATGGCCAGAGCAGATATCGTTGCCTTTCTTGATCTTAGGAGGAAACAGTGTTCATTTTATCATTAATTATGATGGTAGAACTAGGTATTTCATAGATACCCTCTATCAGGTCTGTCAAATTGAGGACATTCCATTTTACCCATAGTTTGCTGAGAATTTTATCAGGAATGTATGTTAGGTTTGTCAAATGCTGATTCTGCATCTACTGAAATTTTTGTATGGTTCTCTTTCTTAATTTGTTAATATGGTGAGTTACATTGATTGATTTTTCAAATGTTAAAACACCTTGCATGCCTGGAAGAAACCCTTCTTTTGTTTGTTGGATTCAATTTGGCCAAGGTTTTGTTTAGAATTTCTGTGTCTTTGTGGGGAATGTTGAGCTGTAGTTTCCAAAATTTTCTTGTAATATCTTTGTATGGTTTTGGTTTCAGAGTAATCCCAACCTCAGTGGATATGTCGAAAAGTATCATCTCCTCCTAAAATTTCTGGAAGATTTCTTATGAAATTGGTAATATTCATTCCTTAAATGTTTGCCACAATTCAACAAGTTATTTTTTGTTTTGTTTTGTTTTTATTCTTTGCCCCAGGGGTACAGGTCTGTGAATCATCAGGCTTACATCTTTCACAGCATTCAGCAAAGCACAAACCCTCCCCAATAACCCATTCACCCTATCCCGACCCTCCCTCAACAAGCTTTTTTTGTGAGAAAGTTTTTAATCACAAGTTCAATGTCTTTGATAGAAAGCTATCCACATTATTTTCCCTTGAGTTTGTTTTTATAATTGACATATCAAGGAACTTGTCCATTTCAGGTCATTTTTCTAAATATAATTTTTGTATACATTCTAACATCACATTTTCTCTTTGGGGATTACTATTTTATGAAAATATTCTTTAATTGAACCTGTTCTCTTTTTCCTTTTTTTTTTTTTTAAAGAATCTTCATCCTTCTCCTGTGATATTATTCATGGTATATATTTACTCTTATAGTTCCTCTAGTTTGGTTTTCATTTCTGACAGAATATTTCTCTTTTTTTAAAAAAAAATTTTGTCCCGAGGGCACTTGGGTGGCTCAGTCTGTTAAACATCTGCCTTTGGCTCAGATCATGTTCCTGGAGTCCTGGGATCAAGTCCTGCATTGAGCTCTCTGCTCATCAGGGAGTCTACTTCTTCCTCCCCCTCTGCCCCTCCACCCTCCTCATGCTCTCTTTCTCTCTCTCTCTCAAATAAATAAAATCTTAATCAAAACAAAACAAACAAGAAAAATTTATCCTGATATATGTGAGCTCCTTTTTCAAATCCACTTTTATTATAATTGTCTCATTCTTAATTTTTTCTGCTTCTGATCTATGCTTTTCTTTCTTATCTTATATAACTGTCTTAATTTCCGCTAGCCCCTCTTAGTTATCTTTTAGCTCTTCTTAAAATACAAGATTATAGGGTTTTTTCTCTTTCTGACTAATCTTCCTTTTTGTAGAAACAGTTTTTAAATTATAATAGCACTTTTTATTATAATAGCTTCATATGCTATAAAAATTACAATCCTGTGTTGATTATACTTAAGATGTGTTTTCCTTTGCTCTTAAAAAAAAAGATAATAGACCAGAGTATCTTTTCTAGTTATACGGTCTTCAGTTGTTTTTTCAGTTGTTAGACCTGCCTCTTTGACCTTATCTTTACAATTCCCCTCTTACAACAATTCCATGTGGATCTTCTCTTTTCTCTTGTCTCTACAATGTCTTCTAGCTCAATTTAGATTTTATTCCCAGGAGTTTCTCTTCAGTGAGACTTTGTTCTGAAGAGGATTGTATTTCTCAGAATTCTCCATAAAAATAGGACTAATAGGAGATTTATGTGTCTCTTTTCTATCTATCATTTAGCTAAAGAGGGATATTGTAAGGAAATGGTTTACATTATTTTGGAGGCTGACAAATCCCAAGATCTACAGGGTGAACTGGCAAGCTGGAAACCCAAAAGAACTGATGTTCTAGTCTGCCGCTGGTAAACTGGAGATCCAGGAAGAGCCATTGTTTCAGTTCAAGTTGAAAGGCAGAAAAAAGTTGGTGTCCCAATTTGAAGGCAGTTAGGCAGGAGGAATATTCTCTTCTTAAGGGAAGGTCAGTCTTTTTGTTCTAGTGAGACCTTCAAGTATTTGGATGAGGCCCACTCATATTAGGGAGAGCAATCTGCTTTATTCAGTATCCTGATTTAAATGTTGATCTCATCCAAAAACACCTTCACGTATTTGACCAAATAATCTGGGCACTTCATAGCCCAGTCACATTCACATGTAGAATTAACTATCATAGGTTCTTTGATTATTTTCTAGTGTACTTTTAGGTCAGAACAATCTAGCTTTCCTGATGTCTCCTTGTACCCTTATGTCAGAGCTTGTGATGTCCCCTCCCAATTTTGGCTTCTGTTCTCGTATTGGCTCACCAGATTTTGCACACAGTGTAAGTAAGTCAGGAAAAAGTATCTCTTGGCAGTTTCTGGGTTCTCTGGCTTTCAGGACTGCAGAAGTCTCTTTGCCTTCCCTTGGTTCCCTTCAACAGTTGTTGATACCAGACAAGTCTATGCCACCATACAGCTACTCCTATTTTGAAGATGGTAGGGGATCACTTTTTCTTATTGTTATGTTCAGTTAGCCACTGTATAGTACATAATTTGTTTTTGATGTAGTGTTCAGTGATTCATTAGTTAAGTATAGCACCCAGCGCTCATCACAGCACATGCCCTCCTCAAAACCCCTCACCCTGTTACCCCCTCTCCCACCCTCCTCCCCTCTGAAACCCCCAGATTATTTCTCTGGGTCCATAGTCTTTCATGGTTCATCTCCCTCTCTGATTTCTCCCCCTTTGGATTTCCCTCCCTTCCCCTGTGGTCTTCCATGCTGTTGCTTATGTTCCACATATGAGTGAAACCATATGGCAATTGTCTTTCTCTGCTTAACTTACTTCACTTAATATAATCCCCTCCAGTTCCATCCATGTCGATGCAAATGGTGGGTATTCATCGTTTCTGATGGCTGAATAATATTCCATTGTGTATATGTACCACATCTTCTTTATCCATTCATCTGTTGAAGGGCATCTCAGCTCTTTCCACAGTTCGTCTATTGTGGACATTACTGCTATGAACATTGGGGTGCATGTGCCCCTTCTTTTCATTACGTCTGTGTCTTTGGGGTAAACACCTAGTAGTGCAATTTCTGGATCATAGGGTAGCTCTGTTTTTAACACCTTGAGGAACTTCCATACTGTTTTCCAGAGTGGCAGTACCAACTATCATTCTCACCAACAGTGTAAGAGGGTTCCCCTTTCTCTGCATCCTTGCCAACATTTGTTACTTCCTGTTTTGTTAATTTTTACCGCTCTGACTGGTGTAAGGTGATGTTTCATTGCAGTTTTGATTTGTATTTCCCTAATGGCTAGTGGGATCACTTTTTAACCTACAAGTGCTGTATATGCTGTGTGTGGACTTATGTTTTGCTATCTCATCTTGCTGTCCTGTTTTTGTGGCTCGAAACAGGGAAAAATCAAAGGTTATACCTTTACTTCTGGCCTATTTCCTCCTCCTGCCTATAAATATATTAAGCACCAGCTTTCTGCTGTTCTTAGTGCTGGGGCAGCCGTGAAAAAGACAAAAGTGTCCTTATGAGCCATATATCCTCGTGGGAGGATATCCTCAAGAGAGGATAATTTGGTAGAAAATTAAAGAAATAATAGCATTTCAGTTACCACGTAGTGCTATATTAAAAAGTAAAGTAAATAAGAACAGAATGTGGGGAGAGGTTATGCTGGCTAGGGTAATCAGATGGGGCTTCTCTGAGACAGTGATATTTCAGCTGAGACCAAATCAAACAGAGATCTGAAGATTGAGCATTTCAGACATACAGAGGATCTAGTTTAAAAGCTGTGAGATAGGGTTATATTTGGCAGGAAAAAGTCTAGAGTGCCTAGAGCATAGAGAAGGAGACTAAATATAACTCCTAAGTCTCTTATGAATTGGATTCACATGAACCAGTCCAAGGGAGACTGATTATCTCAGAATGTACTTACTGAATAGAGTTTCTAAATGTCTTAAGTGGAGGACTAGACCTCAGTTGGTGTTATCCAATTAAAGTATTACCCCTAGAAGACCCTGACTAAGCAGCCAGCTAAACATCTGTAAACACATTCTTTCCTTGAGTCCGTTTCAGGGACCCTGACTAAAAGCAACAGTAATGTTTTCATGGATTTTAAACTGCACATATAGACATGTAGCCATGTTATAAAACGTTAGGTCTGTTGCATCCTAGAAGACCCTTGGAAGGCAATATTGGCCCTCTTTAGTGAAGAAAACCTGGAGCCAAAACTAAAAAAGAATATTTTCTATATAGATTATAACTTGGCTCTGATTTCTTGTGATAAAATGATCATCAGAGTGAAAGATTATTAGAAATCTTGAACTTCTTATCCCACCCTCCAAGAATCACTGCTAAATCAAAACAAGTTTAAATCTATTTTTCAAATTCAGAATGGGATAAAAAATTCCTTTTATGTACTTGGATAAAATTCCATTTGAAAGATAATTTATCTATATTTTCTGCTTTTTTTTTCTTGATAACACACACTCACTTTCTTTCACACATAGCTTTGTGCTGTTCCATATGGTCTTTCTCAGAGAAAGATAATATCAGGTTTCAAAAAAATAATCATACAAGCATACAATTCCTTTCCTAGTTCATCTGTGAAGAAAAATACATTGTCAGAATTGGCAAATCTCTTTGGCTTATCATTCATGAACTTTTTCCCTTGAAATATGCTGATGGAGAGAATTAAAAACATTGGTTCAATGGAAATCTCACTTTACATGCCAGTTTAAAATTGTCCACAAGAATAATCAAGGCAGTTTTATATACAGAATTGAATTTACTATACTTATTTCAATTTAATTCATTATCTTATACATGTTTTTGAAAATGTAATTCTCGGATTAAGCATTTAAAAAAACCAGAAAATAACTTATATTAATTCTGCCAAGACAACTATGTTTTATCAGTCTATAAAGGCCAAAGAGATTAAAATGGGAATAGAAAGTAATTTAAGAACCTGAGAAATGAAAGAGAATTTTGATTGCCTGACATAAAAATTGAGATAATCTTTTCCTTGCCAAAACAAGGGTAATAAATAAACTTGATTTATAGTATTTTGAGTCTACTATGGTAATTAGGAACTTTGGAGATTATATATATACATATATATATATATTTTATATATATATGTATATATTAAGGGTTTTTTTTTTCTTTATGATCTTTTCCCCTCTCTGACTATAGATTGTTACATGCAACCCTCAGAGGGCTTAGAGAATGGAAAACGTTCAGAGCTAGTTGTTTCAAGAACCCTGCCAAAGGAATTTACATTTTAATTAAGTTGTTTATAAATTCCACCACTACTTTGGTAAAAGTGAATCATAATGAACACAGAACACCTTTATTTCCATCCTTTAATAATTTAACACTTGATCCTGGAACAGAAACCAGTTTTGAAAATTGAGTAAGAGAAAGTTGTCAATGACAAAAAATTCAATTGATCTGTGGGGTAATTCAAGGCAATAAATACCTTCACACATAGGTGGGCTTGTTGATGTTCTGCTCAGAATATTTTAGTTGTACATCAGAATCATGTCTGTGGTCCTTAGATGTAGGAAGATTGCACAAGGCCAGTCCCATGCCTCTCTCTATTTTCCATTCCCCTCCCCCTGTCTATTTGTACTTTTAAAGGAACTTCTTGTTCCCATCAAATGAGTCAGACCAGATGCGAACACTAATTTATTTTTAATGAATGTGTGTCAATCCAAAACCGAAGGGGTTCTGCCATTCTGGAGAGCATATATCTTAACAGGCTTAGCATTTTGGCAGGAAGACCTCTGTCTTCAGACACTTCTACTACCTAATTTCTGATTTATTAAATTATTTTATTAAGGAACAGTGTCTTTTCGATCCACCATTGGAAGTAAAGTCTAAAATCCAAATCTCCCTGGAACTATCAACATGCTAAGTTTAAATAATAAACATAAGTAACCAAAATAACCAAAGTTGATGCTTTCCTTCAGCTCAGACTTCTAAAGAGTAAGATAAGGGCACTCAAAATTTAGCAGACAACTTCAGGATGCTAAAACTCAGTGCTTCCCTCTTAGAGGTGACTTGAGATTTATTCAAACCTAGCTGTTTGGGCAAGAAAGAAGTAAATTTTCATCTCCTGTGTGTCTTAAATAAAAGCAGTCCATAGGGTCCTATCCAACGTTCATGTTGATAAAGGTCAATGGGAAAAAAAAATAGACAAAAAGCCATAAATTCTGTATTCTAGACTCAGTGTCTCCCTCTCTTTACCTTAATACCCTTGATAGTTGCTTAAGATTTCAATGTTCCTCACCTGTAGAATGAGTCTCCATTCTAACCTTTAGGCATGCAAGCAGTGAAACAAAATAGGGTCAACTTGCAGTTAATACTTGAAATCACATAGAGCTTGCTGTCTATTTAAATTTATGGGATAATCCTAGTGAACTAATTTACAGATTGAGCATGTCACATAGATCAGATGCCCCATCTCCAAGTATGGGGCAGAAGCAGGATGGGATCTACTCACTCTTTGCTTAGAATCAAATGAGAAATTACCAAGATTTTGTACCATAAGTGAGAAAATAAACCATAATTGTGAAGATAATTTTTTGTTCTGTTTTCCCCCAATTGCCTCCGGGCATTTCTTATGTAAAATATATTCCTCTAATTGAATTTTCCTTTAAATTTACGTAAGCATGAGTTGAATCCATGCAGAATTCTGTCCTTGTGTGTGCAGTGAATGTCCACTAGACATAGATGTGAAGTTAGGAGGAAGTTTGGATGAAGCAATTATTTTTTTAAAAATACAATTATTTAGACATTATAAATGCACAAGACTGGTTGGAAAAAATTTCCCTTGGAAAGATTCTGTAACATTGAGAGGTTAAACTTGGATTCATCTTGAAAAACTGAATCCAAACTGTGCTGAGTACAGGATATAAAAAAGTCCATCTGGCCACATTGAGAAAAAAAAAAAACAAAAAAAACCAACAACTAAACAGCCTGGAAGGGAGTGAAGGAGAAGCCGGACTTCAGGCTCCATTGTATTTTGGAAAGACGGCCGTGACCTGACCTTGGGACTTCAGCCTGCCAAGCAGTAACAAGGAGGAAAGAGAGCCAGACTTACTTAGACATGGTTCAGTTGGAGACAGCTTGACCTATTGTTTGTGTTAAAGCAAAGAAGACCTGAGGGCCATTCTAAACTCTTTCAGTCTGTATAAAGTTTTCAAAGATTATTTAAATATATATTACTGATCTTAAATATATGAGGACTGATTGGGATAGAATTTAAATATAGAGAAACCCCATTTTGGGAAGAAGAAAATGAAAGTGAAATGTTTAAGTCATCTATAAAATATATTATAATTGTGGAGGAATGAACCATAATTAAGTCTGTGGCCCAGCAGTTTGTCAGGGGTTCTTTATTTCATGTGTTTTTAATGAGGTCATTTGAATACGTGCCTCACAGATTCATAAATAAGGAAGGAAAAAAGAATCAAAGTAATATAACTGCTTCTGGAGAAATGTGGTTTGAGTCCTTTAGAAATGAGTATATATTTTTCTCCAACTATAAAAAGAGCTTAAAAAAAAGAGTAACTCTCTTGACCATCTCCAATGCCTATTACCTTCAATGCTCCCCCTCATACCTGCTTATGCCTCATAGGAAATCAAATTTTATATCTGTAAATATATATGGCACCAGCCCCGGAGGCAGTTCACCTGCAGTCAGGCTAGAGAATATGGAATGTCCTGGTATGAGAAGTCTACCCAACAAGTGTGCTCTGCTTTAAGTACTGATCAGTTAAGCCAATCAAATCACCTATTGTGAGACAATGTCATTAATTAACAAATAGAGACAAATGGTTTAGTGTCCCATAAGTTACAAGACATAGAGAAATCAATAAGTGGAAGCTAAAATGAAGAGAAGTTGGAAGACTACAGGAATAATGAGTAAAGAGTAATCATGAAGCAGAGAGGAGAAAGCAGAAAGCTCCCAGCTGCAGCAGTAGTATTCTGCTAAAATATATGAAAGACCTGCTTTTATGGTATTTCATGGTATATATGGTATAATATATGGTATAATGTAGTAAAGTGTCAACAGTTTTATATAATTTAATCTTAAATTACTTTGAATTAGAAAATAGTTGGGTCAATGTAGTGAAAGTACTGGCAAGATTGCTTCTAGGGTTGCCAAGGTACCACCAGAACTCCCCAAACTGGGTTGTATCTGGTATTTTTATCCAAGACAGAGTAAAAGATGGCATTCTCTCTCTCCATTTGAGTGTCTTTATCTAACATAGTAGTCTAAAGTAAATAGAAATCTGTCAATATTATCGTGGCCCCACCACAATCAACAGAAAATAATCACCTAAAGCAAAGAACATACTAGTCTTAGAAGGTTTACAATAGCTCTCTAATACCTTGAGTGTGGCATAGGTAGTACCCTAGACATAACAAGATTTCAAGAATCCAAGAAGAATTGGAAGTCCTGATAACTCAGTATGTATCTTCCAGCAATGAAAGAAGTAAATTGTATGAGGTGGTTCACAGTTCCCATGGGGAAAATTTATTTGCCTGGAAGAAACTCAAATTCTGCAGCTAGGGATCACATGAGGACAGCATACTTTAACCAGAGGAATTACTACAGTAATAACCTATAAAGCCACTGGGAGCAGTGTTCCTGGGAGGAAAAGGCTCTGGGAGTGGAAATGTGAGTCAAGGCATACAGCAATACACTAGGAACTAAGAGACAAAGGTGTAAAAATTTATTTTTCAAATTTTTATTTAAAATCTAGTTAATTAGCATACAGTGCAATATTGATTTCAGGAGTAGAATTTGGTGATTCATGACTTACATATAAGCGACCCTGTGGTCAACACAAGTGCCCTCCTTAATGCCCATCACTGTATTTAGCCCATCCCCTACCGACCTACCCTCCACCAACCCTCAGTCTGTTCTTTGTAGTTAAGAGTCTCTTATGGTTAAAGGTATAAAGAATGGTATCTTGTTAATGGCATCTTGAGAAATAAGGATGCTTGCCTGCAAGGGTCCTTTAATTTTACTTATCAATTAGGGACAAAAGTACATTTTTTGACTTGGGCAGGAGTAAGATGAATGGATACCTGCGCCCGCCCACTGTATCTTAAAAATTTATAAGGGTGCCTTAATTGGGTTCAGTCACGTATACTATGCAGGTGTTCTCAACACCACATCGCCATCTCAAGGCTATGTCTTTGGGACAGTCTTTGAGTGAGAAAGTCAAGTGGAATCTACATTCCAAGGACAGGTGAGGGCGTGAGGAGCCTCTGGGTGCCTGGCTCCAGCTCACAGATCAATAGGTGTTCCTATCTTTTCGGTGACATTCTCCAGCACTCTCTCTGCCACACAGAACAGTAATAGGAAGCTAGAGTGTGAGGCTCAAAAGAAATAATGATGGAGAGGTAAGTCATACCAGATAATGGAGACTTTTACTTATTCTATTTGAAGAATTTCAAAGGAGGGGTCATACTTGATGGTCTTAATTTTCTGAGTGATGCAAAAAACAAATCACACAGTGAGTAGGCAGCAAATTCCTTGAAGACAATGCTGAATTCTTCAAGGCTACTGTAGGAATGACAGAAAGATTCATACTGGAAAAGGTGGAGGATACTGGGGATTGCAGCACATAGATGGCTCAGTTTCCATCTCCCTTGTAATGTATCTCTTTCCAGGGGGATCTGCAGCCTTTCTGTGAATAAACAGTATCCTGGAAACTCAGACCATTCCCATGGTTTCAATTAATATCTTCTTACAGATTTGTCTTCAGTTTTTTGGATTATACTTTCTTCCACTGTTAATACTTTTGTGACTTTTTCCCTCTTATCAACTTTACTGAGGGCCAATAAACTGCATCTATTTAAAGCTTATAATTCAAAATTTTGAGCCACATACACCCATGAGACCACACAAAAACCATAATACAAATCATAATATTCCCATCCTCCTCAAAATATTCTATTTGCCCCATTTGCAATCCTTTCCTGTTATTCTGACTCAATAGAGCTGATCTACTTTTTGTGGATATAAATGAATTTTCATTTTTTAAAAAATGAAATCATGCAGAATGTGCTCTTTTGTGTCTGGCTTCTCTTACTCAGCACATTTATTTTAAGATTTATCTATGTTATTGGATGTATCAATACCTCATTCCTTTTTTATTGCTGAATAGGATTCCTTCATATGGATATGCCAAATTGTGTTTATACATTCATCTAGTGATAGATGCTTGGGTTGTTTCCAAGGTTAGCTTATAATAAATAAAGATAGTATGTGTGTTTTTGCAAGCCTTGTATATAGATATATGATTTAATTTTTGTTGGATAAATACCTCAAGGTGGAATGGATGGGTCAAATTGTTATATATTTAACTTTTCTAAGGAACTTAAACTTGATAACCAGCCAGTAGTATAAAAAAAATTGTAGTTGCTCCACAACCTTGGGAACACTTGTTTTGTCAGTCTTTCTAAATTTAACCATCCTATCTCATGGGGATTGTCCAATGATGTTGAACAATTTAAAAATGTGCTTACTGTCTATTCATATGCCTTTTCTTTGTGAGGTGTCTTTGAGATCTTTTGCCTGTTTTTGATATGGTGATTTGTCTTAATGTTGATCTATAAGTTTTCTTATATATTTTGAATACAAATCCTTTGTCAGATATAATTTACAAATGTTTTCTCTCATTCTATGAAATATTTTATTGTTTCTTTACTGGTGCCTGTAAGAAAAAAAACCTTGAAATTTTGATAAGTTTCAATTTTATCTTTTTTTTCTTTTATGGTTCTTTTTTTTCTATGAGGTCTCAAATGTATCAACATAATTTCTCCCATTTTTTTCCTAAGATCTTAATTTTTTTAGGGTTTACATTTAGATTTTTGGCCCATGTCAAGTATCATATTTGGTGTGTAGTATGATTAAAGATTCATTTTTTTCCTCTGTGGATATCCACGTATTCCAGCAATTTTTTGAAGACTTGCCTCTTGCCACTGAAGCGCCTGGGCCGCTTTGTAGAAAGTCAATTGGGCCATATTGGTCAGCTCCTATTTCTACACTCTATTCTATTCCATAGTCTTATCATTCCACCTATATCACTGTATTGATTACTGAAGCTTCATAGAAAGACTTTAGTTCAAGTAGTGTAAGAATTCTATCGTGTTTTAAAATTGCTTCATCTATTCTAGACCATTTGCCTTTCCATATAAATTTTAGAATCAGTTTGTCAATTATATCAAATGCTAGAATTTTTATTGGAATTGATTTGACTTTAAAATGCATTTGGAAAAAAAATAAAACTCTAAAAATATTGTTTCCCTCTCGAAGAAAAGAGAGAGAGGGGCAAACCAAGAAACAAACTCTTAACTATAGAGAACAAAGTGAGGGTTATCAAAAGAGAGGTGGACAGGGGGATGGGTTAAATAGGTGAAGCAGATTGTAATGAGCACTGGTTGATATATGGGAGTGTTGAATCACTATGTTCTACACCTCAATCTAATATTACACTCTCTGTTAACTAACTGGATTTAAATAAAAACAAAAATATTGTTTTCCAGTCTATAATGTATTTCTCCATGTATTTGCATCTTTAGTTTTTTCTTGCAATGTTTTCAGTGTGAAGGTTTTGCATGCATTTTTAAACATTTGTTAAATTTATGCTTATTTTGTTTGTGGCTTTATTATAAATTGGACTTCTAAACATTTAATTTTATAAATATTTAGTGCTCATAAATACAAATTTAATTTCTTTTTTGAAATTTTAAGCTTATTTCTTATGACCTCACTAAGTTCAGTTTTACCACTTCTTTCCTGATCAGTATGTCAGTTACATTTTTTCTTGGCTTATTATAAATGTCTAGAACTACCAGGACAATGTTTAATAGAAAAGAAGTCAGTTTATAGACAGCCTTGTCTTCTTCCCAAGCTTAGGAGGGAACTGTATAGTATTTCACATTTATGTATGTTCTTAGCCATAGTTGTTTTCCATAAAGGTCTTTTTTTAGGTTAAAAAAGTTTGTTTCTATAGGTTTAACCTCATGATCCTGAGATCATCACCTGAGCTAAAATCAAGAGTTGGATGCTTAATGAACTGAGCTCCTAATATTTTATTTTTAATTAATCTCTACACCAAATGTGAAACTTGAACTCACAATCTGGAGATCAAGAATCACACGCTCAGGGTGCCTGGGTGGCTCAGTGGGTTAAAGCCTCTGCTTTCGGCTCAGGTCATGATCTCAGAGTCCTGGGATCGAGGCCCGCATCGGGCTCTCTGCTCGGCAGGGAGCCTGCTTCCTCCTCTCCCTGCCTCTCTGCCTGCCTCTCTGCCTACTTGTAATCTCTCTCTCTGTGTCAAATAAATAAATAAAATCTTTAAAAAAAAAAAAAAAAGAATCACATGCTCCACTGACTGGAACAGACAGGTGCTGCTACTTCTCTTGTTTTCTAGAAGAGTTTGTGTGTAATAAATATTACCATATCTTCCTTAAATATTTGGTAGAGTTCACTAGTTGTCATTTTAGCCCAGAGTTTTATTTGCAGGAGGATTCTAAATATATAAATTATAACATCTTATTTCTTCTTCCTCTTTATTTTTTAAGAGAAAAATATTTACTAAGTACATAATACGTATATTATAAACTACAAAAGAGAATGGTCACTTGGATCATACGACTTCATCAGAAAGTCCAGGTTGGTAACTGTATCTGGTCTCGACCAGTTGCCAGAAATGTTCATCTTTGTGAGGAATGCTTTGCTTCCTCCAAAGTATAGATAAACTTTACGTCCTGCAAAGTGGAACAATGTGTGAGCTTGGATTAGACGCCCCGCACAACTGCCCCCAATACCAGCTATATTTGACTTTGCAAGTTTGTAATCCTTTGAGCCTCAATTTTCTCTCTACAAATTGAAAATAATGAAATATGCAACTTACTGGCTTTTTAAAAAGAATTTATTTATTTATTTATTTATTTATTTATTTATTTATTTATTTATTTGAGAAGAAGAGTGTTGGGGGGTGGCAGAGGGAGAGGAAGAGAGAATATCAAGCAGACTCCACACTGAGATAGAGCCCAATGTGGAGCTCAATCTCACAAGCCTGAGAACACGACCTGAGCTGCAATCAAGAGTCAGACTCCTAACAACTGTGCCACCCAGGCATCTCCTTACTGGGTGTTTATAAGGAATAGACTTTAAAGGATGTTCTTGGCACAATTCCTGGGGATAAGAATTCAGAAAACAGTCATTTCTTTTACAATTTAAGTCATTTTGTTATATGGGAAGGGGATAGTACTGAACTCTTAATGTATCTGAGATATTAAAATGTAAAACTAAGACAGATGACACTGTTTTGTGTGAGACTTATTGATCAGCAATTGTCCTAGGACTGCTACAACACACAATAATCTATGGTCCTACTTTTTGCTACTTTCCCCTTGGAAAATAGAAAATAGAGAATTCCCTAATAGGTGAAACATTGTCTTCTACATTTTCATGTCCTACTGACAGTGCTGGGCACCCAACCTTCGGGAATCAACTATCGAGTTACTCTCAAGGGGAGGAGAATTCAGACAGGATGTCTTGGAACCTGTCTTTGCAGAATAGACTTTCCCACACTGTACTAAATTGCCTAATCTGGTTGCTGCCAACTCCCCAACGTGGGCTTTAGGGCTCCTAGCTCTCTGAACCCTTGAGCGCTTCATACAGACCCTTCATAAGGTCAGACCTTTGTGCTCTAACTACAGGACCTTATGAAAGTCACTGACCAATTGAAACTGGTTGATTCAACATACATTTCTTCTTCTCAAGTGTACTTTAGCATCATGTGTAACTTCAGGAATTTTTTTCATTTATTTTGTGCTCTTGAATTTGTTGGCATAAGATTGTTAATAACATTCTCTTATTTGCCTTTTAATCTCTGTAGGATCTGTAGTGAATGACTTTTTTATTTGTGATATTGGTGTTTTAGGTCCTCCCTTCTTTATCTCAATTCACCTTGGGAAAGATTTATTGACTTTGTTGATCTTTCCGAAGAACTAGATTTTGGTATATCTTCTCTATTATCTGTCCGTGTTCTATTTTGTTGATTTGGGCTCTTGACTTAATTTTCCTTCTACTTGCCTTTTTGTTGTTCTCCTTTTCTAGCTACTTGTAGGGAACTCATGATCATTGTTGTAGATTTCTAGTCTTTTCTAGTAAAAACATTTAAAGCTATCAGTTTTCCTCTGAAAACTGAGGCAGTTGTTACATTGTGTAGTCTTTTACATTCACTAACAATATTTTCTAATTTCCTTGCCCTCCATATGCATTATTTAGATGTGTGTGTTTATTTTTAATTTGTAAATCTGTAGTTCTAAATATCTTACTGTTATTAACTTCTAAATCAAATTTAAGTTCTAATTTTGTGGTTATTGAATATGCTTTGTATGCTTTTAATCCTTTTAAATTAATCAAGACAGTTTTTTTTTATTCCCCAGTATATGGTTATCTGCCCAGTATCATGTTAAATGTGCTATGTGTATTTTAAAGGACGTGTATTTTGCAGTTTTAGGGAGTATGTTTTATAAATATCTCACTTAAGTTTAGTAGAAAATGGTATTCAAATCTTCTGTGTCTTAGTGCTTTGGTTCTAGTTTTATAAATTAATGAATGAAAAGTATTAACATCTACTGCCATGATTATGGAAGTATCTGTTTTCTGTTAAAATTCTTTCAAATATTGTTTCATGCATTTCAATACTCTATAATAAGATGTGTACTTATTTATGATTTTAAGTCCTCCTGATAAAATTTTCCCTTTATTATTATGAAATGCTTCATTATCTTTGTGAATACTCCTTGTATTGAAGTCTTTTTTTTTAAATTTTATTTTTATTCTTTGCCCAAGGGGTACAGGTCTGTGAATCATCAGGCTTACATCTTTCACAGCATTCACCAAAGCACACACCCTTCCCAATGTCCATAACCCATCCACCCTATCCCTACCCTCCCACCCTCCAGTAACCCTCAGTTTGTTTTTTGAGATTAGGAGGCTCTTATGGTTTGTCTCCTTCCCCATCCCATCTTGTTTCATTATTTTTCCCTCCCTACCCCCC
>LNAC01001175.1:213998-312100 GCA_002007465.1 Ailurus styani | reverse complement strand
CAGACCCTATAAGTATCCAAAAAAATAAAGTTAAAAACAATGAAGGGATAAAATATGATTAGAACAATGAAAATTTTAAAAACAGAGAATAAAAAGTGTTGATACTATATAAGAGTTAAGAACGTTAAAATAGGAAAAGGGAAAAATTTTAAAAGAAAAAAGTAAGAAAAAATTTCAAAGAGAAAAAAAAAATCAATGAACTTTGAACGACTGAAGAATCATGGGGAAAAAGCCATGAATTGTCTCCGTTGCTTTTCCGTAGTTCTGGGGTTCCGCAACACTTAGCCGTCTTGAACTTGACTTTGACTGGATGGTTTGTTTGTTTGTTTCTCTTGGTCTTCTGGGGGAGGGGCCTGTTGCTATGATTCTCAAGTGTCTCTGCCCGAGGCGGATTCCCACCGCCCTCGCCAGGGGCCAGGCTAAGTAATCAGCTCGGGTTCGCTCTCAGGAGCTTTTGTTCCCTGAACGCTTTCCGTACCTCGTTGGAGGACGGGACTGAAAATGGCGGCTCCCAGTCTCCGACCCGGAGGAGCCGAGAGCCTGGGGCCTCAGCCCTCAGCCCGCCTCAGAGAAAAGCAGTCCCTCCCGTCTCCTGGTCTCCAGCCGCGCTCCGAGCTCACCGGGCCTGTGACCGAGCGTCTCTGTCTCTGGCGCGGCCCCGTTTAGAATCTCCAAACCCGGCAGATTCCTGTAGCCACTCCCGCACTGCTGCTCCCGGAGGAGGAAGGTGAGTCTCTCCGGGTCTGTAGCCCGTGGGGTCCCCGCTCCCAGATCAGTNCAGCCCAAGGTAACCCCGAGCTGAGAGACACCTCAGCTCAGCTCCGTCTCTCCCGCCGGCTTCTCTCTGAGACCTGGGAGCTCGGTCGCGCTCAGACACCCCTGGTCTTTTTGTGTCCCCGTGGGTCCTGAGACCACACTGTCCCTGCAGGGGCTTCACCCCCCGCTTGGTCTCTGGGGCGACGTCCCTCAGTGGAGCCGACTTCTAACAGTTCTTAGTCTGTGCTCCGCTGCTCACTCCCTTGCCGGCAGCCGGCCCCTCCCCCGGGTCTATCTTCCCATCGCCTCAGATTCACTTCTCCGCACGTCCTACCTTCCAGAAAGTGGTCAATTTTCTGTTCCTAGAATTGCTGCTCTTCTTCTCTTCAGTCTCCGGTGGAATTTGTAGGTGTTCAGAATAGTTTGATAGCTCTCTGAGTGAATTCCTGGGACCTGATGATAATCGGTCTCCTACTCCTCCGCCATCTTGCCGCTCCTCCACCTGTCTCTTGTTTCTTTTAGTTTTCTCTCCTTGCCTTTAACTTTTGATGTTTTAATTATTATGTGTCATATATGTATGCGTATATATGTATATATATATCAAACTGATTACAAGTTTTTTTGTGTGATAAGAATATTTAACATCTACTCTTAACAGTTTTCAAATATGCAATACAGTGTTATTAATTATAGATACTGTGTTGTTCATTATAGCTCCAGGATTTATTTATTTTATAAATCAAAGTTTGTACTTTTTGACCACTCATTTCACTGTTAGAATAGAATAAAACAGGAAGGCTATTCTTTTTGTTTTGTTGTAATGTAATGTAATCTATATATATAAATAGAATCTTGCCTTACTTTTTATTCTCCAACTTTTTCTCATGCTTTAAATTTTAGAGTCAGCATAAAATAACAATTGGCAGTTATCCTCTCAAAAAAAATTATGTCTCTTTGTGTGGGTCTCTTTAATTTCATCTTATTTGGAACTCTCTGGGATTCCTGGATCTGGATGTCTGTTTCCTTCCCCAGATCAGGGAAGTTTTCATCTGTCGTGTCTACAAAGAAGATTTCTGACACCCCCTTCTTCCCTATAATGTGAACATTAATCCCTATAATGTGAACATTAATCTGTTCGAGCTTGTCCCATAAGTCCCTTAAGTTATCTTTACCTTTTCAAAATCTTTTTTTTTCTTTTTGCTACTCTGATTGGTTGAGTTCCAGTGCTTTGTCTTCAAGTCAATGGATTCCTTCTACTTCATTTAGTCTGATGTTGAACACTTCCAGTATATTTTTGTTGATTTATTGCATTCTTTAGCTCTGTGACTTCTACTTGATACTTCTTTTTTAAGATCTTATTTATTTATTTGAGAGAAAGAGAGCAGGAATGGGGAGGAGAGGGAGAAGCAGGCTTCCTAAGAACATGGAGCCCAACAGAGCTTGATCTCAGAAGCCTGGGATCATGACCTGAGCCGAAGGCAAACACTTAACCAGCTGAGCCACCCAGGCTCCCCTACTTGGTACTTTCTTATATTTTCCATCTCTTTGTTGAAGTTATTACTATGCTCACCCATTCTTCTCCCCAGTTCAGTGAGCATCTTTATGACTATTATTTTGAATTCTTTATCCAACAAATTACTTATCTCCATTCCATTAAAGTCTTTTTCTAAATTATTTTTTGTTCTTTCATTTGGAACATAATGCTCCATTTCTTCATTTTGCTTGACTCTCTGTAGGTCTCTATATTAGCTAAAACAACCACCTCTCCCAGTCTTGAAGGAATGGCCTTACATACAAGATGACCCTTGTCATTTAAGCCTGCCCCACTCATTGTTATCTCTCAAATCTTTGTGTTTGTCCAAATGGCCTATTATATTCTTAATAGCTTCCAGTAGCTGAGGATGCGCCAAGATCGGTTAGTGTCCTTCAGGGAAAGATCTTAGCACCTAGATTTAGACTATTTGGAAGCCAGACCCTCAGGTAGCAACTTTTAGAAGTATGCAAATATATACACTCCTGTAGGACCACTGGCATAAGTTCGATTTGTCAGGTGATCTGGCAGTGTCCCTTGGGCAGCAGTTATAAAAACAGGGACACCAGACCAGTATATACTCTCCTTTTGGGGAGGTACTGGTGAGCTGGAGAAAAGCAGAGGGTGAGTGCCAAGATGGACAGTGCCAGTCTCCATCCCTGGAGCGGGTTGAGTAAAGTCCCTAGATATGTGCGTTAAATTGGATGCCTGACCTTCTGCTGGGACTTTAATATAAGTAGGTAAGCTTCCTTTACTATAAGTCTAGGTATAATCTGCTATCTTTTATCTGGGTCCTTGGGAGGGTAAGTCCAAGAGCATGGACCCTTTGGGAGCTCTCTCCCAGATTGCTACAATCCTGTACATCTTAAGACACAAACTCTGTTTGTTTCCAAAGGTAGATGTTTTGGGGGTCACTTCTCAAGCACAGGTCCTAAAAGCTGAGTTTCCCCATGTGGAATTTAAATCCTTTGCTCCTTGGAGAGGAGCTCCAGGTTTTGAGTTTTTTCCTTGTCATGGGTTGCTGTACTCAGAAGACCTATAACAATGAAATTATGTCCCAGCTTCTCCTACCTGCTTCAGTGTGGCTTTCTACTCATTGGTCCAATGATTATTCATCACTCAGCCAGGTTTGTGTTTTCTTAAGAGGACATTGTCCCATTTATAACTGTAGACTCAGTGTATCTGTGGGAGTTCAGGATCTTCCTATGTCATTGTCTTGAGTTGGAACCCCCTGAGAGGCATCGAATGTGAGTTAACAAGTAATCCTACAGGAGATCCCTTCATTCCATCCTTTTGCAGGAGAAAGTCAGAATTCCCATCGCTTAAGATTTTAAATCCTGGGAAAATTATGAATGTCTGGGCTTACTGGTTGAGTCACTCTGGGTCCTCAAAACTAATATTTATTCACTGAGTAGACTTGTATGGACAATTCTGTTTCTTTATTTTTCAAAAAAGCCTGTGTCCTTGTGGGGCTTACTGCAACATTCTCTCTCTCTGAAAAATCCTGTAGCATTGCAAGAGAAAGAGACAGTAACAAAACATGGTTTTCTTCCACGCTTTTGGGCCATGAGGAGGAGGATAAAATCAAGTTTCATGTCCCATGAAATGCACTCTAATATGGTTCAGGGTTTTAAACTTTTAATTTAATCAATAAATGAATATGGAGGAAATATTTGATTTAAATATCAAACTGTACTTGCGTTCCTGTGAGGGACCTGATTTTCCCCATCTGCAGCACTTCTGCCAGTAAGGTTAGGTGAAGAAGCTGAGGCAGACCACCCCAGGGAAAGAGACAGATATCATATAAGACCAGATATTTCCAAGAAGAGAACTGGGAAGCCCTTGCAGAGCTGACAGGAGGAGTCTTGGACAAAACAAAGGCAAGAATCCAGACTCTTGTGTTTTGTCAGGCATGGATAGTATGGCACTTTAGGACACCAAGGCACTGGGTAAAACACTAGATATAAAAAATGCCAGCATGGAGGACTTTCACCCCAAATGCCAGGAGGATATGGGAGTTCCCCAAAAAGAATTGTACCGTGTCAGAACACTGGGAGGGCAAGAATCAAGAACAGTATGTCCAGTAGAAATGTATAGCAAAAGAAGTATATTGCCAGCCACGTATGCAATTAAAAATTTTCTAATAGCCACATTTAAAAAAGTAAAAAGCAGGTAAAATTAATTTTAATAATATAGTTTCTTTAATCCAATATAATCAAAACATTATCACTTTGATATGTAATAAATACAAAAGTATTTATCAGATATCCATTGGATTTCATTGACACCACATCTCAACTCAGACTAGCCATAATTCGGGTGCTCAACAGCCATATGTATTGGATAGCACAGATCAAGAATGAAATGAGGTTAAATCCTGGGGTGGTTAAAACCAGCAGAAACTACGTGCTCTTGTAGAGACAATTCCGTTTCCTTATTTTTCTACTACAAATCTGGAACAATGGTTGGAGAGAAGGGAGAGATTGGTATCAAGATATTGCTTAAAGCCATAGGAGTCTTTTATTCACTTACTGGGTTTTTCTGAGATATCATGTAGAAAATCTGACTCTCCTATACACAAGTTGATTGAGTGTCTCATGTGTGGGAAGGACTGGATGTGACTGTGGGAACAAAAAGATGAATAGATGTTAAATTGCCCATAATTAAAAATAAAGACATAATAAAATACAAGTAGAGATAGAAAAGCAATAGTATGGGAATCCAAGAAAGGCAGTAATTAATTTTTCCTAGATTCGCCTAAGCTGTAAGCTCCATCAGGCCTGCAACCATCTCTGTGTTATTTGCTACTTTCTCAATAGTACCTGATACAGAGCTCAGGAAAACTTGCTTGAGTGAGTGAGTGAATGAATGAATGAATGAATGAGGGCTGGTCAGATAGAATCAGCTGAGGAGAAGACTCACATGTAATAAGAGGTTTGAGTTTGGTTTTGAAGAACTAACTGGTCTTCACCTAGGAGAGTAGAATACTCGATACCAACAGATCTGAACATCCTAGCAGGTGAATATTTAGGGCATATTCAGTCAATAAAATGTGGTATGATGAGGTAGGAGTGTAGATGGGGACAAAAGGTAAGATGGGAAAGGTAGCTTGGGGCCAGGCGGTAGTAAATGTGGGAGTTTTTTTTTTTTAATAGGTTTCCCCCTTTTTTTTTAATTTTATTTTTATTATTTGCCCAAGGGGTACAGGTCTGTGAATCATCAGGCTTACATCTTTCACAGCATTCACCAAAGCACAAACCCTCCCCAATGTCCATAACCCATCCACCCTATCCCTACCCTCCCACCCCCCAGTAACCCTCAGTTTTTTTTATGAGATTAGAAGTCTCTTATGGTTTGGGGAAGGAGACAAACCATAAGAGTTTTTTTTTTTTAATTGTTTGCAGGATTAGTCTATTCTAGCCACCTGCTGATAGCACTAGAGTGTGGTAAAAGTTCCCGCAATGCTAAAACAGACTTTTGCAGCATATTGATCTCCTGTTCTTAGAGCTTTCAGAAAGCAATCAACCATCAGACAGCCAAATGGTGGTAAGCGACAGTATACATTCTTCAGAGTCTACTGTACATTGCTATTGAATTTTCCCCATCTCAGTTAACTTTTTTTTCCTTCCTGAAAAAAAGTTACTGAGAAAACAATATAAGCAGGGAATGAAATGAAAATGTGCTGGTTTACATTTCACCCCCAAATAATAGAATGGATTTTTTTTCAAATGGGGAGAGGAGTGGCAATCTTTGCTCACTGTTATCATCAAGCCTCACTTTAAGGATTTCTTATCTACTGAAATAATATGAAACACACCATCCAACTGGTGATATTAATGCATAAATCCCAGGAATGCATCTGGAAATGTTCATGCTATAAAAAAATAGAATGTTCCTGACTAATATGGTACTTTATAAATTCAATGTGCATATAGCAGTAGCAAGCTTAGAGAGTGGCAATAAACAAAACAAAAAAAAAGTGGGGGAGGGTAGTTTATGAAGGTTATAAAGGAATTTATTCTAGCATTTGGGTAATTGGAAATTTGATTATGGCCAACACAATTTGGGTCCATGTTAAAAGAGATATGGTGCCATGTGATGGAAAATAAAACAAAAATTAGAGTCAGATATGTAAGGCTTCCAGTACTGGCTCTTTTTCTTTCTAGAAAGTGACTTTCCTTTCCAATCTCCTTATTTTCACCTGTAAAATGAAGTGATAAAAATAGTATCTAACTTTGAGTTATTATGAAGTCAGATATTAAAGTAGTGCCTGACACATGGTAAGAGCTCAGTAAATACTAGCTATAGTTTCATCTTTTGTTCATTGAGTAAGTATTGAGCATCTACAATGTGCTGAGTTCTAGAAATTCAGAGGTAAAAAACGGTTGACTTGAAAAAGTTCACTGTCCAACCTAATAAAAATTTTATAGAAAAGTATTCATCATTACACAGACTTAGGATATACGTCTCATATAGTAATAGGAATGCTTTTCTCAGGCTGTTCCACAAAGCCTGGGGTTTCTCAACCTCAGGACAGCTGACATTTAGGCTGGATAATTCTTTGTGGTGGAGGGCTATCTGAGCACATAGAATGTTTAGCCACATCTTTGGCCTCTGCCCAAGATGCCAGTAGCATCCCCCAGCTGTGATAACCAGACATGGCCACATGTTCCCTGGAGGACAAAATCATCCCTGGTTGAAACCACTGGCATAGTGGGATGGCTAATGTTCCCAAGTCTTCATAAATTGGTAAGGGTAAGCTGACAGGACTGAAAATAGATATTATTTTATCATCTAAGTTAGGGTTCTTTGTTTGTTTGTTTGTTTTTAAGATTTTATTTATTTATTTGAGTGAGAGAGATAGTGGTGAAAGAGGGAACACCAGCAGGGGGAGTGGGAGAGGGAGAAGCAGGCTTTCCCAAAGAGCGGGGAGCCTGATGCGGGGCTCGATGTGGGGCTTGATCCCAGGACCCTGGGATCGTGACTCTACCCGAAGGCAGACATTTAACGACTGAGCCACCCAGGCGCCCCCTAAGTTAGGGTTTTAAATTCTTTACTGGTTAAGGCATCGTTGCCTAAGTCAGCTGGCAGAGGGAAGGTTTTATTTAATTATGAAACCTAACCTTGCATCCCCCAGTTTGGTGGTTTGCCACAGTGTCATCTGAGATATGCCCCTCCTCTGTATTTCAAAGGCTTCTTTCCTAATTCAAGCCCCTGCCAGCTCTCATCAGAGTCAGTGCACACCTGAAATGATCTCAGAACCCCTTTTCTCTTCCCACCAAACCTATACAGGTAAATAGATGCAGCTTCCCCAAACACAGCTCTGATTACATATTCTCCTCTTCAAAAATCTACTCTGGTTCTGGCCTGTAATTTGTTACCGTTTTGCTGGCAGTGCTAGAGTGGTCGCTTCCTGTTTTGCTCAGGACTTCCCCAGTTTTAGTATTTTAGCACTGGAAGACTGAGAAAACTGTGCGCCCTGGCCAGACTAGGCGGACTGGTTACATGCAGCAGGAGCCCAGACGATGCTTCTGTGAAACTCTGGCATGTAAAAAACAGGCATGAATCTTGGGCTCAGATTCAGGTGGGTGAAATTTGTCATAACTATTCTTATGCTTCAAAAACAATTTATCTCAATTTCTGACTGTTCTTCACCTTTTTAAAAAAAAAGATTTTATTTATTGATGAGAGAGAGAGAGAGAGAGAGAGAGAGCGAGCGAGCATGAGCAGGGGGAGGAGCAAAGGGAGAGGGAGAAGTCCACTCCTTGTTGAGCAGGGTCTGACTCAGGGCTCCATCCCAGGACCCCAAGATCATGACCTGAGCCAAAGGCAGACACTTAACTGGCTGAGCCACCCAGGCACCCCAGTCCCTCACTTTTCTAGGAGCAAGGAAACCACTTCAGCTGAAAATGTGACCTCCCCCATATTTCCAGAGTTGAGCACAGGGCCAACAGGTTGAGGATAGAGGGGGTTCTCAGGTCTGTAGTCATGTGTGGGTCCAAGGAGTTGCTGCTGAGTGCTCCACTGTCCCTGTCCACCTGACCCCTTTCAGTCCAAAAGCTCTCTGCTTCTTCCACATCATGTCTGCCCATGCACAGCCATTGCCTTGAGGTCTTATTACCCCCTTGGCAGCCTAGACAGGAGGAATTCAGGAACCTTCTAAACCCTCCTTTTGGTGCCTGCCCCCAATCTGGAGGAATCCCACCCATCTTAGGGCGTGGAAGGTGACAGCTGTTAACTCTCCTTTGCTTCTTTAGCACGTTCTAGAATACCTACAAATTTTGTACCTTTTAAATTTTTGCCACCTTCTTTACCTGTTTCTTCCAAAATTTAGTCCTGAGGTCATAATCGGGTAATACTTGGGCTAACTATAGACCAAGACGTGCTTCATGTCACTTTCACAGTATTTCTGTTTGTTTAAGTGTAAATCTGAATCCTTTAAAGGAGACATACCTCATTGTTCCTTGATTTTTCTGTACTCAATCCATTCGCCTGTTTGCATTACCTGCCTGGTGCTTCTGGGAAATTTATGTTTCCAACCCCTGTCCTCTACGAATGGAAAAACAAAACAGGCAATTGAGCACAGAACAAATCTCTATTTGAATGGAGCCAAATACAGGATGTCAAAATACTGTCTTAGCCACATCTAAAAAGAAAAAGCAAATGCGCTGCAGTTGAAGTATAGACAGGATGACCAGAGCCCTGACACTCAGCCTCCCAAGTTTAAAAACCACATATCTGCTAAGTGAGTGCAACCCTTAACAATGACCTCAGAGACTGCTCATGATATGGCAGCTGTCTCCTTTGTTGTTCTGCTCCCTCTCAGGTGCAACAATCAAACTGTGTGACTTACTTTTCCATACATCTGCCCTGCTCACAGTCCTGAGTGATTCAGCTTATTACGTTCCCTCCATCCCTGAATGTCGGTCCTACTGTTTCTAGTAGAAGTTTAATTATCCTTTGAATAGGTGCTCAAATGTCATTGTCTTACACTTTCCCAAATGTTCTTGTCACCTTTTCAGGTTTATCCTCCTCTACCGGCCCATCAGCTATAGGAATTCCTTTGGGAACCTTAGGCTTCTTTTTTACCCCCTCCCTGGACAATCTCCTCCATGGTCACAGCTTTGGTGATGACTTTTTTGCAGGTGGCCCACATATGTGTACTTCTAGCCTAGTAGTGGCCACATATTTCATTGCCTTTTTGACATCTCCCTTGTGGATATCTCAAAAGGCATCTCAAGATCAACATGACTTAACCAATAACCTTTGTCTACTAAACCTGTGTCCCCTTTTTTGTGATGGCCACCACCAACTAGCCACCTGGTTTGCAATCAGAAACCTAGCAATCATCCAGGATATGCCCCCCTCTCCTTCATTTCATATGCAAACTACCACAAATGGGGCTTTTTTACAAGAGAGGGATGCCCTGATCAGGCGCACTCAAAATGGTCTTTCTGACTCTTGTGCTTCTCATTGTACATTATTGGCATTTTGGATTCCTCCAGTGTTTTTGGAAGGTATCACTCATCAACCCTGGGGCAATGATGCTTTAAATTTCAGAATTGGCCAGGCTGAGAAGGGGAGTGCCTAAAACTGTAATGGTTTCCCAGGATAAATGTCACAATATAATGAACTGTCCAAGCAGCCCGCTCATTGCTCTAGGTCCTTTCACTCTCTGTCACTATGAACCCAGCCACATCAGTCTAGGCTCTCTGGAGAAACAGAACCAACAGGATGGTTATATTTATACATTATATTTATAAATATAAATATATATGTATGTATGTATGTATGTATTATGAGGAATTGGTTCACATGATTATGGAGGCTAAGAAATCCAAGATCTGCAGTTAGCCAGTTGGCCATCCAGGAGAACTGATGGCATAATTACAGCCCAAGTTCAAGGGCCTGAGAACCAGGAGAGCCAATGGTATAAGATCCAGTGTGAGTTCAAATTCAAAGGCAGAAGGCTAATGTCCTAGCTTGAAGACCATCAAGTAGAGACAGACAATTCTTTCTTATTCAGCCTTTTGTTTTATTTAGCCTTTCAGTGGATTGAATGAAGCCCACCCATGTTGGGGAGGACAATCTGCTCTACTCAGTCTATGGATTCAACTGTTAATCTCATCTAGAAACATCTCTGCAGACACACCCAGAAATAATGTCTAACCAAATTCAAATCCCTATGACCCAGCCACCTTGATGCATAAAATTAACTATCACAGAAGTTAAACTTTGCCATTTTCCTTTGTACCTGTTGTTACTTCATCAGCTTCAACACTCATCCCACACCCTGGTTCCCTAAAGGGGCACATGTCCCTTCTCTTAATTGGAACAAAGTCTGCCTGTTCCTAGCAGCAAATGTTATATGCTGATCACTATTCTTACTGCAAGGGAGAGACAAAAGTCATTTAAAATGCAACATTTCCTAAAAGTTAATTTTACAAAACACCGGTCTTCTTTTTTTTTTTTTTTCATTTATTTTTATTTTCTTTAGAGAGGGAGGGGGTAGAGGGTAGGGAGGGGCGGAGAGAAAGAGAGACAGAGAATCTCAAACAGACTCCCTCTGTCAGGGTGAAGCCTGGCACAGGGCTTGATCTCGTGACCGTGAGTTATGACCTGAGCCAAAATACTGAGTCAGATGCTTAACAGACTGAGCCACCCAGGTGCCCCAACAAAACACTCATCTTATGAGATACACTGGGAAAAAAAAAAGAAAATATTTTTGACAATTAAGTATTATTTCTCCACATTAGTTTTCAATGTTGCATGATACATTACCACAAACCTAGCAGCATAAGTCAACACCCACAGCTTCCGTGGCTCAGAAATCCAGTCGTTGGGTTTTCTGCACAGATTCTCACAGGAGTGAAATCACAGTGTTGGTTGAGCTGTGTTCTTTTCTGGAACTCAGGCCCTCTTCCAAGCTCATGTGGCAATTGCCAAAATTCAGTTCCTTGTGGAGTTTGGATTCAGGCCCTCAGCAACTAGGGAGAGCCCTCCCTATAGGCAATCATACATGCCTGCCTGTTTTTCACAGTCAGCAGGATGACCCCAGTTTCTCTTTCAAGGGCTTTCACCTGTTTAAGTCAGGCCCACCGAGGAAAACCTCCTTTTTGATTAACATCAAGTCAACTGATTTGGGACTCTTCATATTTGTCATATACTGTAGCCTAATTACAGGAGCAGTGGCCCATCAATTTCACAAATCCCACCCTTGCTCAACGGGAAGAGTCTGTATAGGACCCAGGGGTTGTAATCTTGGAGGTGATCTTAGAATTTTGCCTGGCATCATTCAGATTGAGTTTGTGAATTAACATGGTATGGGCTGGGTGCCTGGGTGGCTCAGTGGGTTAAAGCCTCTGCCTTCGGCTCAGGTCATGATCTCAGGGTCCTGGGATCAAGCCCCGTATCAGGCTCCCTGCTCAGCGGGGAGCCTGCTTCCTCCTCTCTCTCTGCCTGCCTCTCTGCCTACTTGTGATCTCTCTCACTCTGCGTCAAATAAATAAATAAAATCTTTAACATGGTATGGGCTGTTCTTGGAGTGAAGACCTCTGTGAACTCTGTTGTTCCCCAAATAAATTTGGCCTGTATGAAAACCTTATTTTCACATAATACCTGCCATCATTTTTGAAATTAGTTTTCTGGGCTATCCATCTTTTGAGATATACAGGAATGGAAAATCCCTGAGTCATGAAGTTGGACAGTTCAGGATTCCAGTCCCCACCCTGCCTCTTCCTAATGGTTTCAGCTTGGGCAACTTCCCTGACCTTGCAGAGCCGTGGTGAAATGTCTGGGGTACATTAGAACCTGCTTTCCATGGCTGTTACAACAACACAATGAAAGTAAGTAACATCTCAGAACATGCCTGGCACAAGTTAGAGATACAGCAAGGTAAAAAGGCATGATGGCTTCCTCCCTCTCCTTTTTCATATGAAATTTTAGAAACAATTACAAAAAGGATACTCTATTGATGTTAGAATTGTATGAAGTTTCCGGATATCAGACATGAAGTTTCAAACATCCTTAGGCTAAAAAAATCTAAAATTAAAATTTAAGAGGAAAAATAGTTCTTTAGTCTATGCATGGTAATTAATTTGTGTTTTAAACAGTCTTCCATGAATACTATCAGACTACAGTAAAGCCAGAAATGAATCATGAGCATTTGTAGGTAGGGTTCTGTGTTCTTTTTAACCACCCAAACAACAAAAACATGGATAATTTGATGTTGTTATTTGTTTAATAGGTTAAAATTAATTGATATGTCTCAAAAATGTTAGTTAAACTCCTTATATCCAGCAAAATAGTATGAAAAGCCTTCTGCCACATAATGTAAAGAATAAACTACTTAATACCTTTGGAACAAGTGCCAAGTTTTAGAGCAAAATATTTGATGTTTAGATCAAACAGGGCAGTGACTATATGATAAGTCTAAGAATGGATTATAAAGGTACAAAATGACAAAACTTGTGGATAGCATTAAAACATTGTGATAATTATGTGACCTTTAATGAAGTACTTACCTTTTCTAAGCCTCAGTTATAGCCTAAGAAGGATATAATACTTGTGTCATAGACATATTATAAAGGTACAACAGATAAAAACTAAGTGTAATGGTATTACTTCTTAAGTATAAAATTAATCATTGAACAAGTTTAAGCTCTCATTTGGTCTCAACAGTTGTTGTGTTGTCCTTTTAAATCCTTGAATGAAAAGTTTGTACTGGGGCACCTGGGTGGCTCAGTGGGTTAAAGCCTCTGCTTTCGGTTCAGGTCATGATCTCAGGGTCCTGGGATCGAGGTCCGCATCGGGCTCCCTGCTCAGCGGGGAGCCTGCTTCCCCCCCTCTCTCTCTGCCTGCCTCTCTGCCTCCTTGTGATCTCTCTCCCTCTGTGGAATAAATAAGTAAAATCTTAAAAAAAAAAAAAAGAAAGAAAAGTTTGTGCTAAATTCTGAAAAATTCAAAAAACTTTTGAGGAAAGTTCATGCTGGACCTCTTATTAAAAGGAAAAGAAAAATAGCATGCTTTTGTTATTCAATGTTGTTAGCCATTAACAGAGGGGAGACAAGTGTAGTGCATATATTACTCATAAAATTCTTTCTAAATGGAATCCTTTGCAGTATATCCCATGAGGCATCTGTAGGTCTTTAGGGACACAGAACAATTTATTGAAACTTCCATGCAAATTGAAACTCATATTTGGAGCAATGCATTAAGAATCTATAGATCATTTATTCCTGCTCTTCGCTGAAGGAATTGCAGAGATCACTTTTATTATACAAATGTTCCTTCAGTGATTAAAATTCCTTCTCTCTGGCATATGCATGAAAAATAAGAATAAGAATGAATAAGAAATGGAAGCTGCTCTGATAGATAAATTGCATATATTCAAGAACAAGGAAAACAGTGTGTGTGTGTTATCATATTAAAAAAAGTAAAATATATTGGGAACTCCTTGAATTTCCTTCCTCAATAATGAGAAGCAGGGAATGAGAATGTTCACTTATAGTAATTTCATCAGCACACCAGTGAGGCCAGAATGAATGGTAGACAGAAATGTAAATAGGGTATCGTTTTGATATTACTTCTGCAAACACAGCTTGGAGAGCTAATGCTCATTTTAAACTGCATGTCGAGTCTTCAAAAGAGTCAAAACAAATAAAAAAATATTTTCAATTTCACTAGTTTCTGCTAGAAGCTGCAACATACCCAGTCCTTTCCTAGGCACTATCAGCCATGAAAGAAAAAGATGTTTACGTATCCCAGGACCACTAGCTAAGCTTGTATTAATTGTGCCCTCCACAACTCCAAGGGGTTTGACCTGAGAGTTTTGATAGTGAATAAAACAGAGTTGGGAGTCACTCAGACCTGGGGAGACCTGATTCTGCTGCTTAATGCATGAACTTGAGCAAGTCTTGACTTTTCAAACTTGATTTCCTCATTAGTCAAAGGGGAATAAAGACACCTACCTTTTACATTCTCTATGGGTACTGAATGGGTAAATGTATTTGAGGCACTGAACTCAATATGCCGTGTACTTGCTACAGTGGTTGCTGTTATTACTCTAGTTAATGTCTACCTTTGTTTGGCTTTCACTAGTAGCAGCCTTTTAGACAAGGATTTTAGTGCAAGAAGTTTATTTGGGAAGTGATTCCAGGAAGCACAGATGGAAGTGTTGGAAGCGAGACAGAGAAGGGAAGGAAGACTATAATGGGTGATTTACTGAGCAGGATACTATTACATTAAGTGGGGCTCAATCCCGCTGAGAAACTGCACGAGACAAAGTAGAACACCTTCAGAATTATCCCACCCAAGAGGCGAGGAAGCTGGAGTATTTATCCACCAATTTTCTGTTAAAGGTTGAGGATTGCTTCTAAAGGAATTAACATTTCTGCACTTTTGGCTTGTCCTGCACGCTGGCCAAGCCTGTTCCCAAAGGCAGGAAAATGACCTCAGCCAGAGAATTGAAAGGATTTCAGCAAATAGCCTTCTGAGTACAGAGGTGAGGACGTAAGGGATAGAGGTGAGGACACGGGGGTATGGGCAGAACTCCAACAAAATGTGCTGCATTCTTAATAACCTAGACTTTGCACATCTTTCCTCTGACTCCTTGTCTGATGAGCTCTTCAGCTCCCACTGCTTTATGAGGCTATTATAAGATAGATAAAATATCTCAAACTGCGTTCTTAGGCATCTCCTTGTCTAAGACTTTAGGTTGGAAAGTTAAAATGTATACACTCTGGGTTGAGTGAATTTAAAACTTTGAGCTTGGATATCCAGATTTTATAGAGTTGGTCTGGTGGATGCTTTCAAAGAGTTTACAATTGAATTTGGGGGGATTGGACATACACACGTCCAAAATGTAAATTTATAAATTTAAGGTGCCAGTGTGGGCTCAGGGTGTTTTCTAAGAAGTGAGATGTGAGGTTTTATTATGGAGAAATTTGCTGAAATTCCCATTGCTTTTATCTAGTGTCATTTCCCATTTTCCTCTGAAACCTCAAGGCATCTGAATAGGGCACATACTTAGTGCTGCTTTGGTTTATATCAGCTGTTTAGCTCAACAGTGAAATGGACAAATGACTTGGTAGAATGCAGTAAAAATGACCAACATTGGGCAATCTCTAGGAAGCATCCTACTGAATTACTTTGTCTTATTAATTTTAAGAGGAAAGAAAGAAGAGAATTAGTTATTTCCTAGTTATGGCATAAGGAAAGCATCAAAGCTAAAGGTAAGTCTTTTAAGTAAGAGCATAAAATTGGAAAACTTCTGAATATATACATTTTACCAATTAAAGTGAATAACAATCAGCTGGTGTCTATTTATGTTCTTAGAAGGGTGGGGAGAGCAGAAAAAAGCATAGGCTTTGCTGAGGGGAAAAAAACCTGACATCTAAGCTCCACTATTTAGGAATTGACTTATCAGTTAACTTAGTTCATCTCTTTGCACATAAATGCCTCTTTTATAAAATGGGCATTAAACCTAACTTATAGCACCGATGAAAGAATAGGACATATAAATGTAATACAATACACTACATACAATATATGAAAGGGCTAGATTCCATCAATAGGTGAACAGATTAACAAATCGTATCTTTACAATGGAATGCTTCTCAGCAATAAACGGAATAAACTATTGATGCACAAAACAACATGATTCATCTCAAAAAAATTATGCTGGACTAAGAACAAACAGTATATACCGTAGGGTTCTATTTATGTAAAATTCTAGAAAATACAAAATAATCGATTGTGACAGAAAGCCCATGTGGGATTGCTTGAGGGTAGAGGAATCAGGAGGGGCAGCATTGACGGACAAGAAAGGGAAGCTTCCGGGAGATGGAGATACTGATTATCTTGATGGCTGCAATGGTTACATGGGTGTACACATATGTCAGACTTCATCACGCTTACACTTTAAATATGTGCCATTTATTGTATCTAATTATACCTTGATAACGCTGTTAACAAAAATAGTGTTAGTGACAAAGTAGTGTCTCAGTAAATATAATAATTCCTTCTCTACCTGTATGTTTATATGAACTTGACTCAACTTGCTTGGGGTTGCTGGGTGATGGACATGGGGGAAGGTATGTGCTACGGTGAGTGCTGTGAACTGTGTAAGACTGATGAATCACAGACCTGTACCCCTGAAACAAATAATACATTATACGTTAATTAAAAAAAAAGAAAGAAAAACTTTCTTGGGGTTAAGTTTGTTGAGTCCAAATGAGTTGAGGCTATATAGAATTGACATTCATTAATCTGTCTGCTTATCACCACTTTCTTCTTCATGTAACAGGATCTTCCCTCTTTCAGTAAACTGCTTTTTCTTGGCTCAAAAACATGGTTCTCCTTGGAGTTGCCAATCACAGAGAAGAGACATTTTGGCTGCTCAGGGATGCATGTACAGTGGATACCAGTCAAAGCTGTGTGCCCAGTCCCCAACTTCCCTGGGCTATGCTGCAAATAGCTGGTACCTACAGCCTGCTTCAGAGGTTTGCCTTTGGGCTACTAGAGCTGCCTCACCTCTAGGGAGGCAGAGCTTAAAATATCTAGAAGATTATATTCCCTCAGGGCAACCTGTGGTCAATGACTACTGTGTAGTTGTAAAAGCCCAGCTCCCCTCCTTCAAGATGGGCACAAACTACCTGGTACGTGAGTATGCTCCAGAGCTCCCTGTGAGATTAGAGGTTGGCTAGCACATCATCAGAAATTGTTTTGATTGACTGTTTTCCTCTTCTTCTTTGCTCTATTCCCTTAACATTTTCCACTGGGAGCACTTTGTTAATAAAACCACTTGTAGGGGCACCTGGGTGGCTCAGTGGGTTAAAGCCTCTGCCTTCGGTTCAGGTCATGATCTCAGGGTCCTGGGATCGAGCCCCACATCCGGCTCTGCTCAGCGGGGAACCTGCTTCCTCCTCTCTCTGCCTGACTCTCTGCCTACTTGTGATCTCTCTCTCTCTCTGTCATATAAATAAAATAAAATCTTAAAAAAAAAAAAAGAATGGGCACTCTTGACTTCTGGGGTGTTTTATGTTGGCCAATGAATACCATGAGTTTGGCTGCAGTTTCTGTCTCTTACAACAAGAGGAGTCCTGACTAAAGCCCCTGGTACACAGTCAGACTAGGCCTTTCTGCCCTAGCCATGTGAAATTAGTCTGATGGACAAGTTAGGAAGAATTGGATCAAAC
The DNA here is from genome assembly GCA_002007465.1 of Ailurus styani. NCBI lineage: Eukaryota > Metazoa > Chordata > Mammalia > Carnivora > Ailuridae > Ailurus > Ailurus styani. The sequence goes on along the minus strand of LNAC01001175.1, from coordinate 294,616 downwards.
AAGTGAATTGCTTTTATCTAATCAGGCGACAGAAAATACCCCATGTTGAACTTTCAAAATTTTGCCTTTCAGAACTGGTGAAATAGTGAAATAGATTTCACTTTTTTCCTGGCTTAGAAACACAACTTGTATCTTGAGTTATAATCAAATATTTTATAATAAATCTATACTTTCATGTCAGTTGTTTTTAGTAATTTGATCTCATTTTCTTTAGAATACCGAACTCTCCTTTTGAACTGACTGAGGTTCCCCCCGCACCAGGCAATTCTTTTTGATACCAGCTGTGTGTGTCCCATCAATTCAATTCAATTCAATTCAGTTCAATTCTGACACTGACCAGAGTTCAGTCCCTATAGGTTAAAGGCTCACTCCCATAACACTGTCCCTGCCCCCCACCTCAGATGTCAGTCATAAATCCCAGGATATCACCTGTACTTTTGAGCAACCAGCTATAAATCAGAGGTTCCCGTAACCCCCTTCCTCGATTTGGTTATTTGCTAGAACAGCACACAGAACTCAGGGAAATATTTATTTATATCTTCAATATATATGCAATAAAAAATGTGAAAAAGGATACAGATGAATAGCCAGATGCAGAGATACACAGGGTAAGGTCCAGAAGGGTCCTGAACATAGGAGCTTCTGTCCCTATGGAGTTGGGGTATGCCTTCCTCCAGCATGTGGTGATGTTCACCAACCCAGACATTGTTTGAAGCCAGGACTATTGGGATTTTTATGGAGGGATTTATCACGTAGACCCAATCAATCGTTCACTCAATCTCCAGCACTTTCCCCTTTCCAGATGATGGGAGGTGGGCTGAAAGTTCCAAGCTTCCAGCCAGGGCTTAGTATTTCTGGTGACCTGCCCTCATCTTGAGGCTATCCGGAGCCCACCAAGAGTTGCCTCACTGGAACAAAAGGTGCTCCTATAACCCAGGAAATTCCAAGGGTTTTGGAGTTCTGTTCCTGGAATTGGGGCAGAGACCAATATATTTTTTCCTATTGTTTCACAGACCCACACATCATACACCCCTACAACCCACCAATGAAGAAAATACGTTGCAGGTGGAAATACCTGTTATTGAGCCAAAAGAGATTTGGGGCCAGAATCATGCAAAATGGTTGCCATTATTCATGAAATCATCAGGACATTCTGCAATTCTTAATTGTCTCATTCACTTTTCCTGTCAAAGGCATGAAGGATTCATCCACCCAGGCAAGTAGAAATCATGTGAAATTATGGACTTTCCCCAGCACATCTCTGTATTAAATAATCAAGGTCTTGGAAAAACATTATGTTGAGTCAGACTTTCTAGTAAAGAGGCATGTAGCTAGGACCAGTATTAAATTATATTCAATTATCAAAGTATAATTGATAAGAATCAGACTCTTGGAGGGCAAGAATATGACCTATGTTGTACATTGGGACACTTTTTGGATAGATACACATATAGATACGACAACACACAATTAATTATTGGGAATTTTGAGACTACTTTCATAAGAAATCCTGATTTGGTCTAAATGTTTGGTCTAAAACATTAAAGTAATGAAGAAGACTATTACCTTGTGATCAAGTTAATTTGTATATTGGGATCCACAAAATACCCCAGCGGCCCAGCCCACATCACAAAGCTAAACTGAAGTCAGCATGCTCTTGGGAGAAATATCTCTCTGTCAGGGAAACCTAACACATACCAAACACAACCCTCCAACTCAACTTTAACTAGCTTATGTTACCCAAGAAAACAGAACTTGCTAGCCTTATAAGAGAATACCAATCTTCTAGCCAACCAAACCCAATTTCCACATCGCCTCTGCTAATGCTCTTGCCCGAAACCCTTCCAGAAAAATGTGCCACTGCTTGTGAGGCACTGTCTTCCCCTAATCCATGGATTGCTTCCCCCTTGAATAAAGGAAATCAAAATCATTACTAAATTTAGTTTTGTCATTTGACTTTTTGATACATATTGATATATATATCAATACTCCTTGGGAGTTAAATGTTAGTATCAGTGGTAGAACCTACTGTAAATAAGGCAGTATAAAGTAAAGTAAATTAAAAATAATGACATGGTCTGTTATTTATTGAAATTATAGGCAAATGCATTCTCTTAACTCAGTCAGAGACAGAGCACTGCAATCCTCCTTTGTTGAGCAAAGAGGATGGATGTGCTCTAACAGGGGAAATGTCACAAGAACATTCTCTTGTAGACATGACACTCACTTTCGACCATTTAATAATTTCACCACATTTGCTTCACCTACCCCTTTCCTTCTCTTTCTGCTTTTCTTTTTTTTAAATTTAATTTTATTTTTTCTGTGTTTTAAGATTCATTGTTTATGAATCACACCCAGTGCTCCATGCAACATGTGCCCTCATTAATACCCACCACCAGGCTCACCTGTCCCCCCATCCCTCTCCCCTCCAAAACCCTTAGTTTGTTCCTCAAAGTCCACAGTCTCTGTGGACTTCATCTCTCTCTCTGATTTACCCCAATTCACTTTTCCTTTCCTTCTCCTGATGTCCTCCATGTTATTCCTTATGCTCCACAAGTAAGTGAAACGATATGATAATTGACTTTCTCTGCTTTCTGCTTTTCTCTTGTTGAAATAAAACCTGGGCATCATGATATTTCACCTCTAAATACTTCAATATGCATGTCTTTTAAATGATCAATTTCTGTCATAACCACCATCTCAGCCTAGGGTCACCCCAAAAGGAAAGCCTAAAACAAGGACTTGCATGTAAGTTGTTCTTTTGGGAAATGATTCCAAGAAACTATGTGGAACTGAGAAGAGTGGAACCAAGGAGGAGGCAAAGCCAAACCAAGGATGTACCTGTGGGCACCTGAGCTAATTCTGTCGAGAACCCTCTGAAGAACTGTAGGATTTCATTCAAATTGTGTATTAAGTGACTGAAATGGGGAGTGTTTATCCACTGGCTCCCATGCCTTGGTCAGGGATGCCCCATGGGGTGGGTGTTAACACCCTTACACTCCCAGGTGTGCAATGGAATGCTTCAGACCCAGATAGAATAGGTGGAACGTTTTCTACAGGTGTCCTTCAGGAAGCAACAGAACAGACCAAAAAGTGAGAGATCTGTGGTGCAGTTTAGGGGAGATGCCCCAGGGGAGGTGCAGAGTTTCACCTGCACAACTCTGCACACAACAGCAAGGGCTAGAGTGAACATGGAGCTGGGGAGGCCAGAGCCAGGACCTAGGGAAGACATGCCTGACACATCTATGATGCCATTGCCACAGTTAATCAAATTCATTCTAATGCCGTGACATCATCTAAAACCAGTCCAAAATCAGATTCTCCCAAATGAGCCAAAAAGGTCTTTTTAGAGTTGCTTTGATCTAATTAAGACCCAAACAAGCATCACAAATCTGTCCTTAAGTAGTTAAGCTTAAGTCCTTAAATCTCTTTTATTCTAGAACAGCTCTCCTTCACCTTTTCAAATGCTATTGATTTACACACAAAAAAACCATATCTGTTGTCATAAGACTGTTCCCCATTTTGGATTTGCCTCATTAGAGAGTCATTTCACATTATTTCTCTGTCCTCAGTGTTCCTGTAAATGACCATAAACTTGCCAGTCTTTATTAAACTCGAATACTTTTAACAGCAAGAAAACATTGTGATGCCATGTGCTTCAAAGAGCACTCCAGCTGAAGACACATGCAATGGAATGAATGGTGGCCCCCTGAAAGTTATGTCCACCTCCCAATGCCAGAGCCTGTGAATATTACTTTCTATGGCAAAGGATGTGATTAATTGAAGGATCGGAAGAAGAACGTACCCTAGCTTACAGGGATGGACTCTAAATGCAAGCAAATGTATACTTAGGCAGAGGAAGCTTGGGGACAGCCCCACAGATCCTAGTGAAGATGGAGCAGAGATTGGAGTGGTGTGGCCACAAGCCCAGGAACCCCAGGGCAGCATCCAGAAGCTGGAAGGGGCCTCGAATGGATTCTCCCCTAGGGTTTTTGGAGGGAGAGCAGTAGTGCTGGATTTCAGAATTCTAGCCTCGAGAAATCTGAGATGGTAAGTTTTACAGATGTAGGGATGTAGTTGCCTGATCCCTTCATTGCCAAGTTCCCCACCAACTTTCCTTTGAATAGTTGCACTCGCTGATGAGTGTGGCCTGCATTAATTACTATTTAAGGGTAATAGAATGGCGATTTCTGGACTTTTTCTCTCCTTCCCGCTTTATAAAGAGCTCCTTGTAGAGATGGACTTTTCATTAGCATCTTGGGTTCTCTTCTTAGTCTAAACTGCAACTCATGCAGGAAACACTAAGGGTAAGTATTTCATTCCTCCCTTTATTTACTTTTTTGTAGATTTTATTTACTTGTTTGAAAGTGAGAGGAGAGCGGACACAAGTGGGTGGAGCGGCAGAGGGAGAAGCAGACTTCCTGTTGAACAGGGAGCAGGAATGGGGGACTGGGATCGTGAGCTGAGAGGAAGGCATAGGCTTAAAGGGCCGAGCCACCCAGATGCCTCACATTCCTCCCTTTTAATTGCTATACTTCCAAGTAAGGCATTGTCCATGAGAGCATTTTGTTTTGTTTTAAGACTTTATTTTTTAAAGAACAACTTTAGGTTCACAGCAGAATTCAGCAGAAGGTACAGTGATTTCCCTTATTACCACTACTCCCCTCCCCCCATACACACACACACTCAAATGCCTAGCCTCTCTCCACTGGTCAATATCCTCCACCAGAGTGGGGTATCTGTTACAGTGGACACATCAATACATTGTCTATCATATTTGTACATTGACACATCATTATCATTGAAAGTCCTTAGTTTAAATTAAGATTCACTCTAGTTGTTGGATATTCTATAGGATTGGATGAATATATACTGACATATATTCACCATCAGAGTATCCTAAACCGCAGTTTCACTGCCCTAAAAATCCTCTGTGTTTTGCCTATTCACGATAGTAATTTAAATCCTTATCTGCATCACTGTTAATATCTACTTCTCCCACCACACTCTAAACTTTGTGAGTGCAGAAAATCTGTGAACTTTCTTCACTGCCTACTCTGCAGTGCCTGACACAGGGAAGGAGCACCCCTGACGTGCTTTTAATCATTTCTTACTATCCCTAAGAAATCCCAGGGCCCCAAGAGAAAGGCAGAGCCAGGGAAACCACTTGTGCCGGTCTTTCTCTCCGATCACAACGAGGGGCGGGGCCGGGCGCCGGGGCGCAGGGAGGGGGGCCCAGGGGAACCGGGTGGGGGCCGGGCGGGCCCGCCCCTCTCCTCCCCCGCCCCTCTCCTCCCCCGCGCCTCCTCCCTCTCCGACCTCGGCTGCCCGCGCGCACTGGGCTCCCCCGCGCCGGGTTTCCTGTTTAAGATGGCGTCCCCCGCAGCAGCGCAGGCCCGGAAACTTCTGCGAGACCTGGTGCTCCGGCCCCCGCTGCTGGCGGCCAGGTCCCAGGTGAGCGCGCCCCGTGGCAGGAGCCCCGCGGCCCTCCTCGCCGCCGCCTCTTCTCCCCGGGCGGCGCGGGCGCTGCGCCCCTGGAAGCGACGCGCGGAGCGGCGCCTGGCCTCACGGGGAGCCCCCTAGCCCCCGCTCGGGTGTGGCCCCGGGGTCGAGGGGGGCGACGCCTGGTGCTCGGCGGGGCTGGCGTCCGTGCCCCGGGCTCACGTGGAGAGCGCCGGCACCGCACCTGGCGCCGAGTGGCCAGCCGAGAAGCTCCTTGGGCTGCGTTTTGGAGTCCTGAGGTTTTATTATCCGCGCTGTCAGTGAGCTTTGGAAAGGTCTTGACCCTTGAGCGCGTTGGTTAAGCCACGTGATGAACATTTCTAGAAACCTAACCCAGGCTCCCTGAGGAACTTTCTGCAGGGTGACTGCTTTTGCAGACTTCAGGGCGCTTGAGTTGGTGAAATGTGGGGTTCAAGGAGAAAAGTGGGAAACGCGCGCCCTTCTTTCAAGGAGCAGCCCATCCCATCACCGACTTGCCATACATAGCAGTGGCCCTGTCCATTTTCTTCTTTATGAGTAGAAACCTAAGGAGGCCTGGGTGGATGCTGAATAGCTGTTCCAGCTTGGCTTCCAGTAGATTCTACCTTATGCAGAACGGTGAGAGTCGAAGTATTCAGAAGCCCTTTAGGGAGTTTTGAGTTGGTGGTGACTCTTGGAGAAATCACTCAACTGCTCAATTTCTGATTCTCCGTAAATAACCTCTTTCCCCTTTTAACGAAAGGGCAGTGTGGGGCTCAGCCACAGAGAGCAATGTCCTTGTTCATTTTCCCATTTTTAATTTATGAAAGGCAAATTATCACTCATGCAAATTTAACCAGGATATGCATACTATAGTTTTTAGAAAAAGTGAAAAGATAGCTACTAATGATTTTTTGAGTTACTCTAAGCTTTGGCTAATTATAACACATGCAAGGTTTTTTTTCCCCTTTCTCTTTTCATTTCCTGACTTCTCATTTCTGTTTTTGTTAATGTAAATTTAAAAGGTGCTAATATGTATTACGGTAATATCCTTAATAGGCACTTGACAGTATGGTGGGATAGCAAAAGGAATGGCAGTTTTGTCTAATTAAAATCACTAATAACTATTGTAATAGAGTAAGGAGAATACCTCCAGGTGATCAAGTCCTATTCATTATTTAAGTGTTACAGAAAAACAAGAACTCTGGTGCTAACTATGAGTGTAGACTGAATTGATGAGAAACATGGGGCCCAGGGCAGTGAAAACTCGAGCAAAGCAAGTAATTGTGCAGAGAAACCAAAGTGTTTAGCTGAGGTGTGATTGGGCTTCCTGCCTAACCAAGAAATGAAAGTCTGAACACAACACAAGAAATCTGATTGGGGATAGATTGCTTTGGTTTGGTAAGAAAACTAGGTGAAGGGATCCATTACCTCACCCCATCTAGTAGCCTTGATTTACATTACTTGTGGATGATGTGTTATCCTATAAATACAAGGTTTCAAAGATGAGGATTTTTTTTTTTTTTTTTTAGGTTGGGAAGAGTAGATAGTGTCCAAGGCACTATCTTGCAAGCTTGACATTAGAAAGCATCTAGTCTCACCAGCTCATTTCACAGGTGGAAAAATCAAGGCCTAAAGAAGTTTAATGACTTGTTCAAGGTTATAGTTTGTGGCAGAGCTGATTCCAGAGTAGTTTAAGTTTCTTTTACACCAAGCTGTTTCTTGGTGAGTGTAGACATTTTCAGGAAAATGCATTATGTCAGTATTTAAATTAGTCTGCACACCAAGTAGGAACTATATCACATCCAAGTCCTAGAACTACTGACACACTTTTACTATTTCTTTTTAAACATCTTAGAATTGACAATAAGAGGGGAGCTTTGCTCATGACTTGTAAGGAACTCTTCAAATTCTTGGATACTTCTTAGTGTCTACTCCATCTGAGTCTCCTTTGATGTTGTGCCTATCTACTCCCTTGACTGTGCAAACATTAGAGTTGAACATGCCCCCTCCCTTCCCCATAAAACCTGAAAATCCTCACTAAGTGTCTCAGAAATCTGTTGCCATTCTTGACTCAGATCTACTTTGTACTGGACCTTGGGCAAAGCTGTTGGGTGGACAGAGGTAAAAGGCCCCGTTTCTGCTTTAGAGAAGTAATTTTAACCACTCATAAAGGTACCCCTAGAATGATACTTTACCCACCCACTCCCATAGTTAAATTTAACATTTGACACCTATTCCCAAGACTTAATGTCATTGATATTTTCTAGTTCCTCTGCTCTTGGCTTCAATGTTTTGACTTATGACTGATGTTATATTTTTTAGAGGGCCCCCTTTAGCCACTTACTTTACATACATTTTTTATTCAGCCTATACAGAGGACAGGATTCTTCTAGGTGCTGATATTTGGGGTTAGTGAATAAAGCTGGCAGAGTACATGACCACATCATACTTTATTTTCATGGGGGTGGGGAAGGGCTTGCCTGTTCATACACAAAAATAAGATGATTTCAGCCAGAGACAAAGGCTATGAAGAGAATAAAACAAGATCATGGGACGGAGAATGACTAGCTTAGCCAAGAAGGTGAGTGTAGATTAGATGGTCAAGGGAAACTCAGTTTGACAAAGTGGGGTTTTTAGTTTTGTTTTGGCTTAATTTTTTTTATTGCAATATAACACATGTACTAAAAAATACATATTATAAGTGAATCGCTTGATGAGGTCTCAGAAATTGAACATGCCCAGGTCACCAGATCGAGATAAAAAAACTCATCATTTAGTCGTAACCCAAAGGGCCCCCTCATGCTCCTCCTTGTTCCTACCTTCACCCTGGAAAGGGTAACCGGTGCCCAGACTTACACTACCATTCCACGGTCTTGTTCCTTTTTGTATTTTATGTAAATGGAATTGTACAATGTGGACTCACATTCTTAACATTATGTTTATGAGATTCTGGAGATGACTTTTTGACGTTTGAGCTGAGAAATGAGTAACTTTTTGTTACAAAAGGTAGCCAGCCAGGTGAAACTCTGGGGAACAGTGTATTGGGCAGAAAAGACAGCAGGTGCAAAGACCCTGAGGTGGGTGTGAGCTCAGTATGTTCAAGTAGTTAAAGAGGGGAAAGTGGTGGTACTAATAGTAATCTGAGGTAGGCAGAGGCCAGATTTATGGGGATTTGCAGTGTCTGATAAGGAGCTTGTAAGAGCCTAGAGTGGTTAAGCAACTTGCCCAGAATTATTTGGCTTGTAAAATGTAGTTGGGTCTGAACCCCAGTGCCTTGTTGCTGAAGACAAGGCATTTAATCACTCTACTGTGTACTTCTTATTATAGACCTAGGCTGGCTTTGAAACTTTTAGAGAAAATGTTCTATGAACTCAGCACCCCAGTAAAGATCTAACCACTGGTAGGGCTCTTTTCACAGATAAAGGCCATGCTGCCGTGTCCAAATAGCCAGCTAGGAGAGCAGGGTGCTGCCTTACATGGCAATGTGATATAGCAAGGCACGGCCACAGCGGACACAGAGACTGACACAGAGCCCATTGCATTGGTCACGTCTTAGGGGAAATCTTGGTTGAGGGCATAGAGTGTAAATAGCTAACGATAATTCTAAACATGGTATTGTTGCCTCTTCTGTACATTTTCCCCCTCATAATGGCAAGGTGAAGTTCACACAGCTGCTATGCAATAAGGGAAGCATAGACACCGTGGTAAACACTGCTGTCAGGTCTGCAAGTGTAGAGTCATTGTGTGGTTTTTTGGGAAGCGCAGAGCTGCTGTCCGGGAACTGAGAGAGAAGCACATACTGTTGGAGGCATCTGGTTAGATGCACGCCTCTGCTGTTGTATACTTCAAAATGGATGGTGCCAGCTTGATTTTCTCCTCTTTCCAAAGTAGAAGGAAAAAGATGGATGCATGGCTTTTAGAAGCGAAGGCCTAAAGGCTCTGGGCAAGTCCTTATCAGCCAAATGAGGCTGTGGAGGCTGTGTTAGAAGTTGTGACTCACCTATACCTGCCTTCTTGCCTAAGAGAATAAGTATCTTTTTTTAAAGATGAAGTACAATTGCAATTTCTGCTGTTAGCAAAGGAAATCTATCTCAGATAATTTAGAAGCTAAACTATTGACCTTCTGTGTGGGGAAGACCTTTAAGTATCCCAGATTGGTTTTGTTTACCGTAAATGAAACTTCTGTCTTACGGGCGAGTGATGGAATGCACAGACCCAAAGTAGTGAGAATTTTGCTGCCCCCGTATCCTAACGGAGTTCTGTAGGCACAATGCCCAGAAAGTTCCTGAAATAATATCTCATATTTTGGGGAGGAAGAGAGATTATGTAAGTAGCCTCAGATCATTTGCCTTCAATTCTCTTTACTACTCAGTGTGGAATTGTCACTTGATTTATCGCTTTCTGTTACTCGATGGAAATGTTTTGCCTGAAGAACTTGAGAGACTTGTACACGTTTGAGCAAATGGTAAAATCAATATACTAATGAAATTTTGGGAAATAATACTCAAGTTAGTCTGGTGAAGAAGATGGAAGTGGGGAGGGCATTCCAGGTGGAGTGGGCTGCATGCTAAGACTGAGGATAGAGACAAGGTGGGAAGATTAGAGGACTCATTGCCACCAGTTTGGTAGTGAGAAGGGAGAGGCAGGTGAGTAACCAAAGGGGAGGGCTGACAGTGATCTTTCAGGCAAATGAGGAAGGAGGATGGGCTGTAGAAAGCCTAAACTCAGCATGCATAGAACTCCATAGCCAAAAAAACCCCTGCCATTTAGTTCATTTTCTGAGCACTTAGTCTGTGTGCAGTGCTATTTGGTGTAAGCTCCCTGAAGGGGGAAACTATATTGACTTAGTTCTTCCCTGTAAATCCAGTACTTAAGAGAATGCTGGGCATATTGGTGCACCTCTTTAATGAGCGCTGTGTGACGGAGTGAATGCAAAAAGGAGATGCAGGGCCTGTCCTCAGGAGGCTTAGAGTTTGGTGGCAAAATTTTCATGTAAACCAGTAATTATACGAGGCGGTGTCCTGCAGTAGAGCTGTGTTGCTGGTCTTCTAAGGCACTGCTTCTTCCTGCATTGGGGCACCGGCTCTGCCCTCCCTCCGAAATATCCTTCCCTCTGATGTCTGGCAGTGTTCCCTTCCTTCATTTACCTCTCCAACTCAATATTAAATCTTCAGACCGGGCTTTCTTTAAGTATTCTGTCTGATTCTCCCTCTCCCTGGGGATTATTCTCTGCTCCTTTCTAGCTTTACTTGTAGTTTATAACACTTTACCTGGCAGTTTACTCTGTGTTGTTTGTGTATTTATTTATGTTTGGTCTTCCTCCCTCTCCTACAAATAAAGATTGTAAGCTCTGTGAGGCCAAAGATTTTCTTACACACCACAGTTTCTCCGGCTGGCCTGACAAGGTATTCAGTAAGATTTTCTGGTCTCCGTGAGTGGGTGGGGTACTCAGAGAAGAGCCAGAGGCAGATAAAGTTACAGAAGGGGAGCCGTGATGCGGAGAATTGTGTCAAGAGAGGAAGGAAGGGGCTGTAGAAAGTTGGCTTGTGAAAGTGCTTTCATAATAGGACTGTTCATTCCACAGGTGCCAGAGAGACCCGTGGGGAGTGATCTCTACACATTGTTTCTTTAAGCCTTGCAACATTACTGCAGAGGACATTGTACTGTCTTCATGATACATGTAAGGGAACGGGCGTCCAGGGGTCACAGAGTCATCTGCTTAAAATCACAGTGCTGGGGAGTCACCTGCCTCATGCTGACAAGCCACTTAGGCTGTGAAAACATTAAGCTCTATTTCTAAAGGATCCAGTTGGGGCTGAGCCAGCCGGTTGCACTGATGGCTTACATTTCCGCCCCTCTTTGCCCTGAGTGGCAGGCACCTTTGGTCCTTCGGGCTCATGCTGACTCAGGTGTACTCATCAGTGCTGCACCGTTGTCCTCTCCAGGCTCTTACCTGACTCTCTCCTCCCCTGCTTCAGAGTCTGGGAAACAGAGTAACAGAGGAGAAAAGGGTATGAGTTCGGCATTCAGATAGAACTAAGTTGAAATCCTGGGTCTGCCAGATTCTTGCTTTGCAAATTATTGAACTTGGCTGAACCTCTATTTATTGTTCTCCGAAAAAGGATAATTCTCATAGATGGTTACAAAGAGTACGTTTGACATTATAATGATATAGTTGGCTCTCAATGATTAATTCTCTTGCAGTGAATTTGAAGCTAAATTTACTTTCATTTTTTTTTAGGCTTTATTAAGCTAGAAACATTTTCCTTTCTCAGATCTGATAAACTTGTATTGTTTGCTGCCATCTCAGGATTAGGCACTAGCTCGGTGTTTCCATGTTTTATTTCACTTAATCCTTGCAACAACCACGTGAGACAGAGGTGATTTTTTCCGTTTGTATCTGGGAAACTTGAGGCTCAGAGAATCCAAGGTCTGCCTCCTGGACTCCAGTTGTTCATTATTGCACAGATGGCATAAAGTGAAAGGTTCTGTAGAGGCCCAAAGTAACAGTGGGAACGGTCACATGGGGAGCTCAGTTGTACCATCCTGGATGTGGCTCATTCTAGAAATGTTTGCACATCTTGGTATTGACTTAGTGATGGCTTCTGGACCTCATGTGCATCAAAAATTTGGGGTGGGAGACCACTTAAAGAATAGACCATAGTCAAAACATGTACCAAAGGGCACGCAGACATGTGCTTTGCTGTCTGCCCAAGTGCAGAGCACTGTCTGGAGGGTTTCAGAAAGCTGGAGAAGCTGTGAAATTGCATTGTCTTTGCAGGTGGGCTTTGGGGAATGCTAATGGAGGATGAACTGGTGTTCTGAGTTCAGACTTTGATCAGGGTGCTGACGTCATGGGCAGCTTTTACCTCTTTCTAGAAATGGTTCCAAAAGAATAGCACTTCGGCACCAGCCATGAAGGCATACATTCCTCATGTTTAACTCTAAAATTTATTTTTATTTTAAAATTGGAGTGACTTGATGTACTGTATCAATTGGTCCTGGAGACCTGGCAAAGCATCAGGAGTGAGTCTGTGTAAGTGCGGGGCCTGAGAGTAGGGGTGGGATGTGGTCTGGAATCTCTTTTCCAACCACTCTCCCCTTCTCCATGTGCTTGATCCGTTTCCATTTTGGGGCTGTCTGAGTCCCAGGGTTGTGACTCGTGGGCACTGAGGAATTTTGGGAGGAATTTAGAGCTGTCTTGTGGATTTTGAGGTGGGGGAGCAGTCGGAGTTGAGGCTGGGGACAAAAACAGGGGCAGGCACCATTCGCTGATCCTGGTGAGTCTGGTAGTGGAGTTAAGGTTTGTCCTTGAGGGCAGTGGGGAGTCACTGAAGAGTTAGATAGTGAGGCCACAGGGGGCATTTATATGCTTTAGAGTACCCTTTCTGCATATAGGATGAAGAGGGTTAGAGGAATCCAAGCACGGAGATCATTTGGGGGACAGTTGAACTGATTCAGTGCCAATAAGGATTATGTCAGGAGAATATGCATAAATCAGGACTTGGATCAGACTGCCTGGGTCTAAGTCTTTTCAACACTGATAATTTTTGTGATCTATAACAATAATTTTTTAAAAGACTTTATTTATTTTAGAGAGAGAGAGAGAGAGTGTGTGTGTGTGTGTGCGCGCACACACACACAAGCGGAGGGGCAGAGGGAGAGGGAAAGAGAGAATCTCAAGCAGTTCCAAGCTGAGCATGGGGCCTGATGTGGGTCTTGATCCCAGGACCCTGAGATCATGACCTGAGCCCAAATCAAGAATTGGATGCTTAACTGACTGCACCACCCAAGTGCCCCAACAATTACATATTTTATTATAAGATTAACTTTTTCTCATTTCACTATCTCTGAAAACTAGACTTTTTTGCACAGTTGTGATTGACTGACAGGTTTCTTTCTTTTTTTTTTTTTTTTCCCCTCCAGTGATATATAAAATGGGAGAAGATGGGGACATGGACCAAAATTAGGGTGACAGCATAATTTATTGTTGATTGCCAAGCTGGGATACCTTGAGAGTGAATGTAAGCACTGTGAGTAATTACACTAGGGCAGAAGGTATAACAGAAACCAAGACTGACTCTGGAAAACCCTTACTGAATTGGACTAAATGTTGGTAATGGGGATAGGAGAGAAAGATGGGCATTATTAAGGCAATAGACTGGACGGGGGCCACAGTTTCCATGCTGGGTACCCATTGCTGGCTTCTTTTTATCCTGTGCGGAAAACAAAATGATGATAAAAGGCCGTTTACCATCCCTGAGTGGAGAGGGTGTGTGGAACCACTCTAGTTAAAAAATATCTCGCTTATCTTTGCTCCTAGAACCATGTACTTTGTCCCTGTGCTCAGGTGTTCTCTGGACACCTAGTTATGGCCTCAGGAAAGGAACATGCAAATAAGAGAAATAGAAAGCCTCTAAATCTGCCTGCCTTACCAAGCACAGGTTTCTAAACCTGAGCGCAGTGAGTGACACACTTTCCCAAACTCCAAACCCCAGGCCTTTTCTGATGTTTATGACATCGTGGTCCTGTTGAAATGGTGCAATGTGGCTTCATTATTTCCTTCTACGCTCTCAGTCTTGTGTGGGTGGTGCTGTTGCATCTTAAGTCTGCTTTGGTTAAAGAGACCTGCTTAGGCATATCTCGGAAAATAAAGGGTTTATGGAAAGGGACATGGACTAGAACTCAAGACTAATCTTCCTTGGTGCTGGCTCTTCGTTGCCTTTTCTCTATTGCAACTGATCACTCATCGTGGTTACATCTCTTTATAATTTCTACCTGCACATGATTTTTTTAGAATTTTATTTAAATTCAATTACTGAATATATGATATTAGTTTCAGAAGTAGATTTCAGTGATACATCAGTTGCATGTAACACCCAGTGCTCATTGCATCATGTGTCCTCCTGAATGCCCATTACCCAGTTACCCCATCGCCTCACCCACACCTCCCTCCCCTCCAGCAACCCTCCGTTTGTTTCCTGTAGTTAAGAGTCTCTTATGCTTTGTCTCCCCTCTGATTTTATCTTATTTTATTTTTCCTTCCTTCCCCTATGATCCCGTGTTTTGTTTCTTAAACCCCACATGAGTGAAATCATATGATAGTTGTCTTTCTCTGATTGACTTATTTCGCTTAGCGTAATAACCTTAAGTCCCATCCAGGTTGTTGCAAATATTAAGATTTCAGTTTTTTTTTGATGGCTGAATAATATTCCTTTACACACACACACACACACACACACACACACACACACACACACATCATCTTTACCCATTCATCTGTCGATGGATATTTGGGCTCTTTCCATATTTGGGCTGTTGTGGACATTGCTTCTATAAACATTGGGGTATCTGTACATGATTTCGATTGTCCACTCCCATGTCTATTATAGCCTCCTGTTCCCCAAACATCATCCAGCTTCTGCTTCCCAGAATATTATATTTCTAATAAGAAACTCTCTTTTGTCTAGCTCATCCTTTTGTATTCAGGTTTAGATCACTGGCCACCTGAAAGATTGACTATTTTGTATAAGGTGTCATGTATCCTTCATGAACTGCTGCTAACCCAATGTGTTTTCTCTAAGATCCCATGTTCATGGTTGCTTTTTTTTCCTTTTTCACATTTCCAACTTTGTAAATATTTTCTTACTTACTTGAAGGTGATGGCAGTTGGCCTTGTTTTAGACTGTTTTCTTAGGATTAAAATGAAACGTATTTCTCTGGAAGAAATTATTAAATGGGAAAATGGAGTGTCATGAGAAGTCAGCTCATTTATCCAAATAGCCAAATGAGTATTTTTTTTCTTTTTAAAGATTTTATTTATTTATTTGACACAGAGAGAGAGATCACAAGTAGGCAGAGAGGCAGGCAAAAAGAGAGGAGGAAGCAGGCTCCCTGCCGAGCAGAGAGCCCGATGCGGGCCTCAATCCCAGGACGCTGAGATCATGACCTGAGCCGAAAGCAGAGGCTTTAACCCACTGAGCCACCCAGGCGCCCCAAATGAATATTTCTAAGATACATGTAGACAGTGGGCTTCATACAGGCCCAGAACACTTCCTCAGCTTTGCTTGAAACAATATTCTGAGTTGAAGTAACTCAACTTCTCTTGGTTCACCTCCACTTTATGCTTCCCAAAGAGGATTTCTTTGGGTCTTTTTGCCACCACTCAATAATGAGCTGCTTATTGGGCAAGGCTTCCTTTAAGCCACGTGCAGAGGCTACTGGTTCCCACATCAGTCCCTGGTGCAGTCAGCTGGGACTCAGGGGGCAGGGTTCATTTCATTCAAACCTATGGTCTTGTGAAAATTATTTACATATTTTATTTGTAAGACACACCTTTCTCCCCCCGCATTTCAACATCTCTGAATTCTAGATATGTTTCATACTTGTGTCATAGATCGATCGGCAGGTTTTTCCCAGTGGTACAGAAAAATGGTACAAAAAAGTTGTTGGTTGTTAAATTTGATGAAATTACCCTGTGACTGAGTTTCTTCAACTGCAGAATGGGGAGAGTTACAGTACTCCCCTCCCAGAGTTGCGCGGAGTAGTAACTGAGCTCATGCACACCACCTTAGCACTGTGCTTTAAATTATCAATAAATATTAGTGATTTGTTTTGGGATTACTATTGTAAACTAGAATCAGAAAGGCTTTATTTCATAGATCTTTTCCTGCCTTTCCTCTAAATCCCCTCAGTGCCTCAGTCTGCAAGGAAGATGAGCATTGGAAGCCCAGAGTAGAGAATCAGACGAGTCAAGGTAGGCAATGACATGAAAGGAGAGAGAGTAGCTCTTTGTGGTGCCTTGTGTGTGCTCAGGAAGAGAGGAATAGTCCTTTTCCTTTCTTTTTCTTGGGAAAAGGACTTTCTTGACCTTAGCACTGATTGGGAGATTTTTGGCCTCATCAGAAAATACTAGTTTTTGCCAGATCAAGGGGATCTCTTCACATTTGTATAATGAAACTCTGGTATCTTTTTCTTGTTGTCCCCATCTTCTGAATCTGCTTTCCTAATTGCTGTCAAGATACTATAGTTACAACTGCCTGGACTTTGAAGGATTTATTTGGATTACCTTACCTTAGAAAAGGGGAGGAAAACCACATTTAGTATGCACTCTCATTCCAGCCTTAGGGCTTACATAGGCCTTAAATAAGTAATATAAAGAAAGCTGAAAGTTATTAATTATTTTTGATTAGGGGGATAAACTATTAATGGGGAGTGTTTCTTTATTACAAATTCAGAACTCTTTTTGTTGTTTAATGATGTATCATTAAACCTGAAAACCAACAATACAGGGAAAAGAATGAATTTTTCAGTTGTTAACTTTTTAATAATTAGCATGAAAAAATAAATGTGCTATTTGGCTAATTAGGAAAGCTAGATAAATTTTGAGATAGTAAAGTTATAAGCTGATTATCCTCACCAATTTAAAAATGATGAAGGGTTGAATGACTAAGTGTTGAGTAGTCTCCTTTGAAATGGAGGCAGAAGTCTTATGATTGGACCTTTGGGGAGGCTGAGCCTAAGGGTATAGATTCTGACACCAATTCGGATGGGTTTTCTAACACCACCAAGGGATTCTCCGACACTAGTTGGGTGTCCTATAATTCAACTCCCTTCTGACACTGTTTACCGGGTATAACATCAGATCCCACATGTTAAGCATTCAGTCCTAAAACTGCTGGCTTCGGCCTCCCCCTGCCAATCTCAAGTCCAGATTGTCACCTGTGCTTCTGACCAAACATAGTGTGGAGTTTCCCTTGGTCCCTTCCACCTCAGGTTCAGTCAGTTTGCTACAGCAGCTCATAGAACTTAGAGAAACATTTTACTTACTAGATTACTACTGGTTTATTATAGGATATAACTCAAGAACAGCAAGGTGGAAGAGATGACTTGGGCAAGGTATGTGAGTAGAGTTGAACAGTTTCCATGCTCTCTGAGTGCACCACTCTCCCCAAAACTCCATGTGTTCACTGACTCCAAAGCTCTCAGAATCCCATAGGTCAGAGATTTTTTTCTGGAGGCCTCATACATAGGTATGATTGATTAAATCTCTGGCCACTGGTGATTGAACTCAATCTCCAGACCCTCATATCTCCCCTAAGAGGGATGGGACTGAGAGCTGTAACCCTCTGATCACTTGCTTGGTTCCCCTAGCAACCAGCCCCCATCCTTACGTAGGGTCCAAAAGTCACCTTGTGCACATAACCAGAGGACACCTTTATTACTCTCATCACATAGGAATTTCCAGGAGTTTTAGGCGCTCCACACCAGGACCATGGGTAAAGTCCCGATATGCATTTCTTATTACGAATCATGATATCACAGGTACTTTTAGGTTTGGAGTACCAGATCCAAAACTCCTAGCAGGGCATATTGTGAATGTAATGGATTTTTTTTTGTTTGTTTTTTGTCCAGTTTATGTTGAGGCTTTTATGAGTGGTATAAAATTGATTTTATAACTATATTTTATATAAAATATAATTTTAATGTGGGGGAAAACATACAGAGCTTCAGATAGAGATGAGAGAATATTATTAAGTTTCCTTTTCCATTAAAGGGCCACAAGTGAGTATGACATTTCATTTATCTTAATTTTGGCAGTATATCAATAATGTTACATCTGCAGTAATTCATGAGTTACTGTTTTTCTTTCTTGAAGATATTTTGTTCTCTGCTACAGGATGAATCTATTTTCCCACACATACTTCAAAGGCTTTTTTAATAGGTCAGAAAAGAATCCCTTTACGGGAACTTTGAAGTTCTAAATAAGCAACATTGTTGTAATTTAAGTAAAATTAATTATGAATGCAAAGCAGTGTTTTTGTGATTGAATTTAGGATGTTAAGGACAGAAGCAAAGAAACTGCATTTTTGATTCAAAATTTGACCCTGCAAATGCCTTTTGTGTCTCTGAAACCTTGCTTTTGCTTCCCAAGTTTCTAAAGGTCCTAAAAATACGAATGTGTATATATTTTTAAAATTTTTATCATTTACATTTTTACTGTGGTGAAATATGCATAACATAAATTGCCCTTTTAACTATTTTGCAGTGTACATCTTTGTGGCGTTAAGTATATTCACATCAAGTACAGGGTTGAGCAGCCATCGCCGCCATTCATCTCCAAGAACTTTTTCATCTTCCCTAACTGGAATTTGATATCCATTACACACTAGCTCCCCATTTCCCTCTTCACCAGCCTCCTTCAAACTACCATTCTGCTTTCTGTGTCCGTGAATTTCACCACTCTAGGGACCTCACGTAAGAGGAATCATACCGTGTTTGTCCATTGTGACTGGCTTATTCCATTTAGTATCATGCCCTTAAATCTCATCCATGTGATAGCAAGTGCCAGAATTTCCTTCCTTTTTGAGGCTGGATTATATTCAATTTTATGTATAAACATGATATGTTTATACATATATGTAACATTTTGTTGCCCTATTCTTTCATCAGTGGACACTTAGGTTGCTTTCACCTTCTGGCTGTTGTGAATAATGCTGCTATGAGCATGAGCGTACAATGAATATATATTTTATATTAATGTTTTCCTAAGTAGAACTGTTGTCTGGTGTATAGTTTGAGCTGCATTTCTTGTTTCCCAATGTCTGGTTAAAATGTTTAAGAAATACCTTTACTGTTAATATTCTGTTAAATATTCATATTCTTTTATTCTTCCAGTGAGTATTTGTTACATGCATAATAGGCACATGTATTAGGCCCCAGAGATGGTGTGTTGGTAGGAAGCTTGGGCTTATGCAGTCGTTGATGCCTTTAAGGAATGTATGTAGTCTAGTGCAGTGGAGACCACTGAGAAATGGGCAATTATAGGGAGAGGTATGTGGTGCTCTTGAGAGCTTCGTAGGGCTCTCTGGAATGTAGCTGTAGCATTTCTCTGGAACTCACCTACACAGGGGCTGTCGGTAGTGTCTGTTTGGATAACCTGAAGTTGAGCACATGAAGGAACAGACTCCACACATTTCTCAAGCACATCTCATGGGCGAGCCTGGTGTTGTGCACGTCAACAGGATTGTCTCATTGAGTTCTTATAGTGACCCTGGGAGGTCGGCATTCTCATTGCCATCACCAAGCCCATTTCAAAAAGCAGACTGGTTCAGAGACTTTACCCAGAGCTGTTGTCACAACTGTTGTCCCACAGAGCAACTTGGGTTGCCTCTCACATTGGTCTGTTCAGTTACGCCTATCATGGGTTGAGTGGTGTCCTTCCAAAAACAAATTTCTCCCTTCACGGCCTAAACCCCAGTATCTCAGAATGTGATCTTATTTCAAGATAGAATCTTTACAGAGATTATCAAGTTAACTGAGGTTACTGTGGTGGGCCCCAATCCAGTAAGACTGGTGTCCTTATAAAAAGAGGAAATTTAGACTCAGAAATGCTGGTCGGGACGACACTCATCTGAACATGAAGACATGAAGAAAGAGACCATGGTGATGCTTCTACGAGCCATGGAACACCAAAGAAGGCCAACAAACCACCAGAAGCGAGGGGAGAGGCATGGAACAAATTCTCCCTTACAGCCTTAGAGGGAGCCAGCCCTGATGATGCCTTGTTCTCAGAACTTTGAGACAAAACATTTCTTTTAAGTTCCACTGTCTGTGGTACTTTGTTCTCGCAGCCATAGGAAGTGAACACAATAATGCCTTTTGGTGTTGTGAGGTATGCAAGTTTCTTTACTCACCTTGAGCTTTTCCACCTGGACCCTTTTGGCATCTCTGAGCTTTCCTAGAGATGCACATCTTTTATAGCTGTTTGGAAAGCCGGCTCAAGGATCATGAATACAAGTTGCCTTGCTTTATGCTGCATGTACTTGTTTTTGTACCAAACATCGTTTCCCACTACATTATTCACTGGTGCTTGTTTGAGAAGCGCTGACCATTTCTGAAAGTGAGATCAATTTAAAGCAAGAAGAGTTGCAATTGAGAGAAGAATATTCCAAGGAATAGTGTGTAAGCTCTGATACCACCTCCTAAATGGGAATTCTAGAAGTATTTTGAACTGCAGCAAGAAATTGAAATAAATACAGAGCTTTACTTATTCAGATGTGTCAATTCTGGTATTTTTTTGTGTAACTTAAATGGAAAACAAACCTCATTATTTTTTGATCTCACCCTGCTCTTAACCATTCTCTATTCAGACAGCTCATCCAAGGTTAAACAAAAAAACCCTGCATTTTAAAACTTAGGTACAGGCCTTTTAAAAACAGTTACATAACTTTATCCAGCTGATTTTGTAATCAGAAGCATAACACAAGCACTGTTTTTCTTCAGTCCTGTAAAGTTGAAATTTAAGAATAATCAGCATGCAATCAAAAGCTGATTATAAGTGAACAATAATGAATATAAAAGTGAAATCAATTCTGAGGGTTATAATGAAAGAAAAAAAAGGAGTAATAGCAATAGCTGAAAAAGGAAACTAATAAAAAGAGGTTATGCTAATAGGCAAATAGTGGATGAAAATCAATCAGCGGCAACGTTCCATGGAATTCTCAGAACAGGAGAAACAAAGATTATAAGAGAGTAAAAATGTATATACTTGTATAGACTTACTGCCATAGATGAAGTCATCTAGGAAAGTCATCGTGCGTTCTAGGAATGAATCATGTCTGGTTCTAGATGCTGGCAGGTGGCCTGGAGAGAAAGGGTTCAGTTGTATCCAATCCTAGCCCATTGATCAACCGTGTGGCTTCAAGTAAGATATTCAGCTTCTCTGAGACTCAGTTTCTTCATTAAACAGTTCAGCATTTTTTGTGCATTGGCTACGTACCAGGAACTATGGCACGTGCAAGGTGCATACACAACATGGCTACTACAGCAACGTGTCCCAGAGTGCAGAGAGCATACCATTGGCTCTGGCAAGACTAGGTGATCTGGGGAGGCAGCATCAGATACCAGTGAATCACCGAGTGAGGAAGTTACTCTTTTAAATATCTTTGAAACATTAAGATTTTGTCACGGAGAATTTTTGGTCCAGTGCCATTGTGCTTTTAAGATCTTCAGCTCAGGTGGGCGCCTGGGTGGCTCAGTGGGTTAAAGCCTCTGCCTTTGGCTCAGGTCATGATCTCAGGGTCCTGGGATCGAGGCCCGCATCCGGCTCGCTGCTCAGCGGGGAGCCTGATTCCCCTCCCCCCTCTCTCTCTCTCTGCCTGCCTCTCTGCCTCCTTGCGATCTCTCTCCCTCTGTGAAATAAATAAATAAAAAATCTTTAAAAAAAAAAAAAAAAAGATCTTCAGCTCAGGACTTTTTACCTAGACTAGCCAGAGCTGAATCCGTTTTATTTTTAGACTGTATTGATATTACCCTCTACTTAGGCAAACAACATAGGTAGTTGTTTAAAATAAAGATCCTTAATAAGCTATGTGGTTGGTTAACCACATAAAGAAATAGTGTTTTGTGGATATAGCAGGAATTGTGTATACACAGGTGTCATTTGGAAATCTTTGAACTAGAGTCACCTTTAAATTTCTCTCAGTTTGCGTCCCCTGGTAGCAGATAGTGAGAGAAGGATTCATGTGAAAATAGGTTTTGGGGGGAGATGCTTCCAGGAAAATCTGGAAGGGGATCAGGGAAGTTGAACCAGTAGGAGAAGAAGGGTAAGGAGGGTGTGGTATTCAGCTGAGACTCAAGGAGGGCAAGTTTGCTTTTATTGGACAGGGCAGACTCGAACATGGTGTATATATGTGACACCCTGGGTTGTCCTCAGTAGGGGCAAAAGAATTGGGGTATTTATACATCCTCATTCTTCCCATCTGGATATAAATTTCCAGGCACTTATGGTTCTTCATGCTCAAAGGGAAGCTGGCATCAGCGCCCCATGACAAAGGGTCATGGGGGCTGGCTGCTGGGGGTGGGAGACACATGGCCTATGTGGAGGGATCTGAGGTCCTTGGGTGGAGCCCCAATAGCGCCAGCTGCAGGTTTGTTCCAAGTGACATGTGAGCCACTTGTTAGCCTTGTGCATTGGACATTTAATTTAATCCTTTGTGTCTTGGTTTCCTCATCTAGGTTAGGATAGCAGTAGAAAGACTTTGAATTCTGATGAAATTCTAGAATGTGAGAATGGTTAGGCATCTTTGACATTATCTCTTACATGATAAAGCAGCTCAATTGCAGAGAAGTTAAACATGGAAGACCATTTGTGCTGCCTGGGTCATAGCAGGAACTTGAACCCTGGTCTTCTGACTCCCTTTCCAGGGCATTTACAGCTTCTAATTCAGGTGGCATAAATGTATTTGGGACTTCGGATGTATTTTGTTTTTGATGTAAACTCAGTGGTTTGTGTCTCTCACTTGGTTTTTAAGCTTTTCTGAGTTAGGGACCACTTGAGATTCTGCAAAGAGATACTGAACATTTGGTCTAATATTCCCATGGATTTTGGCCTAATAAATCCTGACTGAGCTTTTCTATCTGCATTAAAAAGATATTTCTCTCAAAACTTGGTATTTTGGTGAAATGAGTTTATGTATTTTTTTGTTCAGAGGCTTTCTTCTTACTGGTCTGAAGCGTAATGGACCACAGGAACCTGAAGAGCGTACAAATCAGTGATAGTCTCCATAACATTTATAACATGTTGATCAAATAAAGTTGCTGAAATGGGTTCAGGTGGTTGATGATAACAGATATGTTTCTCTCAGCTTCCTTTCTGTGGTTCCTTTAGGAAAAAAACAGATGCTCAAGTTTCCTTTGACTGTTTAAAGAATCCCACGTAGAGATTGTATTTCTACTTTAACAGTGGTTTATAGAATCTTAGGAGGAATTTTGAAAAGGATTCAGTCCTAACGCAGAAGGCAGGACCATTTTGTATGGGCAGTGAAAACTTGTTTATGGTCACTGGGACAGAAATCTGTGGGTTTTCTTTTACACTAGATTATGGCTGTTACGTAGAATTACATTGGTGTTTTAAAGACTATTTGCATTCGCCTTTAGTAACAAATACCGTAACTAAGATCGCAAAGCAGTATGTATGGTTTGGTGGGTGTAGAACACAGGCCGTGTGTTGTGGGATGGGGGAAATATGGAGAGGTTGATTAAAGGGTACAGAATTTAAGATTAAACATGAAAAAGTTCTGAGGATCTAATTATAACATGGTGATTATAGTTGATAACCAATGCATTGTATAATTGAAATTTGCTAGGAGATAGAATTTAAATTTTATCACGCTACCCTCCAAAATGAAAAAAGGTATGTATGAGAGGAGTTGGAGAGTAATGTGGTAACTCATCTGATGGGTTCACTCCACTCTGGGCCTCATTCTCTTTTTTGCTCCTATGCATGGACTCAGCATGCACACACAAGCTCCCCATGTTTGTACTGCACTGACCTAGGAAGTCGCCTCAAGCATTGGACTTGCATGTTCATGTACTTTTGCACGTTATGTTTCCTCTGCTGGAAATAGGCTTTTCCTGACATCTCTCCTTGTTATCTTCGAGATTTAGCCAAAATGGTACTTCTTATAATGCTTTCTGCGTTTGCTATTCTTATTGCTCCCCTACCCCCCTCCAGTGGCTGAGTCTCTTTCATCTTTGTATCTCTAGCATCTAACACATGAAAATTCTATAGAGTGAGTATGCCCAGTTGCTGTTTAGCAGAGGTTTATAGTTAACTGAAGGTAAGGAGTTTGCTGCTTTTGATGGATAATTATTAACTTTGAACATCCGGTGGAGGGGGATGCCTAGGTGGCACAGTTGGTTATGCATCCTAGTCTTGGTTTCAGCTTAGGTCGTAATCTCAGGGTCCTGGGATCAAGCCCTGCATCGGGCTCTGTGCTCAGTGGGGAGTCTGCTTGAGACTCTCTTTCCCTCTGCCCCTCCCACTCATTCTCTCTCTCTCTCTCAAATAAGTAAAAAAATCTTTAAAAAAATTATGGATGACATCATCAGAACTTGAAAAGTTGAGGGGCACCTGGATGACTCAGTCAGTTAAGTGTCTGCCTTTGGCTCAGGTCATGATTCCAGGATCCTGAGATTGAGCCCAACATCAGGCTCCCAGCTTGGTGGGGAGCCTGCTTCTCCCTCTCCCCCCTGCTCTCTCTCTCTCTGTCAAATAAATAAAATCTTTAACCCACTGAGCCACCCAGGCGCCGTCAAATAAATAAAATCTTAAAAAAAACAACAAACTTGAGAAGTTGAGACAATAATTTTCTTTCTCATTTAATTAAAAAAAAATGCCCATGAATAACACATAAAAATTTGATTGAGAAAAAAAATCAAATACTGCTTGCAGACATTTTCCTCCAGTCTCCCCCTACCCCCACCATGTGAAAAACCAATTACTTCATCCTTTTACCTGAGGAAGCCTTTGATAAATGTGATTTAGAATAGCTTGTAATGGAGAAGTTAGGTGTTGATGGTTTAATGTGTGTTCTTAATTTTCAGGCCTGGGGAACTTTGTGCCACACCTCTAGTTGGTACATCTTTTCTATACTGTTTATAGTCTGTAGCATGCTTTTCAGTTAGAATTTCGTATACTAAATGGCAGCCTTGCTGATAAACATGACCGGAGTTGGAAAAGGTTTTAGTTCTAATGTGAGATTTGCTTCATGGAAAACAGACTATTTGAATCCTTTTTTGGTTGTTGTCCTAATCCTATTGTTGTGTTCAGTTTTCAGAGTTTACTTGGTGGCTCCTGATGTTTCCACTTATTTTGTGGTATGAAATGAAAGAACGTGTGACTCAATGAGATAAACTGTTTGAGGGGGTAGAAGAGCCAAAACCTAGTCTTTTTAAAAATATTTCATTTGTTTGGGTGTGAAAACTATTTTAGGGAGAAACCCTTTTGATTTAAAAAAATGTTTCTTATTTTGTCATTATCTGGATATTTTATGCCTCTTTGCCCACCAAGTCTCGCTTTTCCTGTCACTAAGCTAAGTTTTTATTAACGCTCTCAAAATAGGATGTCTTCTAGCTTGACAGGTAGCAATTGGCTTTATACCGAAACTTCAGTTCTGGTGAGAGTTTGAGAACATTTTTTAAAAACTATTTTGACGACTCAAGTAATATTTTGAAGGCATGAAATTGCTGACATACAATGACTGATAGAAAAGAGTAATCTTAGGGGCGCCTGGGCGGCTCAGTGGGTTAAAGCCTCTGCCTTGGGCTCAGGTCATGATCTCAGGGTCCTGGGATCGAGCCCCGCATGGGGCTGCCTGCTCAGCAGGGAGCCTGCTTCCTCTTCTCTCTCTGCCTGTCTCTGCCTATTTGTAATCTCTCTCTCTCTGTGTCAAATAAATAAATAAAATCTTTAAAAAAAAAAAAGAAAAGAAAAGAATAGTCTTGGATAAAGCCTATGCATATTAAATATTCCGGATGTCTGGTCTAAACAGGTAATATTATGCCATTCCTAATTTTATATCTGAATAAGAAAATTTATCTTATACTTACTATAAAAAACTTTGAAACTACAGAAATATATTAGAAGCCTTAAAGATTGCCTGCAATCACCTGTGCGCTAGAGAACACCATTGTAAAGAATATTGTGGACCATTTCATTATTTAGCACACACGTGCATTAGGTGTATGTATGCATCTTCTTTTAAACAAATATTAGAGTCAATTAGATAATTTTGTTTATTTCCCTCCCACTTGACATCAAATCAAGAATACTAACCTATGCATTAAAATTTTTTGCAGGTATTGCTTCTGGTCCCAAATACTTTGGAGAAAAAGGAGGCTGCACTCATGTAGATGTTCTAATTTATTTTGTCAATTGCTTATTAGAGGGCATTTATGTTATTTCTGATATTGCACTGTTTTAATGTTGTGGTGAACATTCTTGAACATAAGGTTTCCCTTACTAATCAAATGAATTTTTGAGATGTTTTTTCAGATTGCCCTCCAGAAAGGCTGAACAATTCATACTCCTTGTGGTGATTAACAGTAACAAGAATAATAGTGACTCCTATTTATTGACAATTTATTATATATTAAATGCCACATTCTATTCTGAACACTTTGTGTGGATTAACTCTTTTATTCCTCAAAAAACCTAGCCTCCTGTCAGATATAAAAGAAATTGATGTGCAGTGTATGAAAATGTACATTGTGTAGTACCCTGACCTTTATCAAATACGATTAAAAAAAGTTTTCCTGTTTATTAGATGGGAAATAGCTTCTCATTATTTCATATCGCATTGCTCTGATACTACAAAGATTGTACATTTTTTTTTCATCTGCCGTAAAGCAAACATTATCTTTCTCTGTCTTAGGAAGAAATTTGATCCTGAAAATCTCCTAAGACAAGTTCTAATTCTCATGAGGCAAAAATATAGTTACTCTTAGGGGAAGTAGGTGGGGGGGTATGTTCAATAGGTGATGGGTATTAAGGAGGGCACTTGCTGGGGCACCTGGGTGGCTCAGTCACTTGAGCATCCAACTCTTGATTTTGGCTCAGATCATGATCTCAGAGTTGTGAGATTGAACCCCACCTTGGACTCTATACTCACTGCAGACGGTCTGCTTGAGAGACTCTCTCTCTCTCTCTCTCCCTCTGCCTCCCTACCCCCACTTGCAGGCTCTCTCTCTAAGTAAGTAAGTAAGTAAGTAAGTAAGTAAATAAATAAATAAAAATCTTTAAGGAGGGCACCACGATGAGCACTGGGTGTTGTATGTAAGTGACGAGTCACTAAATTCTACACTTAAAACTAATATTAAACTGTTAACTAATTGGAATTTAAATAAAAATTTGGAGAAAGGAAAAAAATACATAGTGTTAATTTCAGTAGGAAGTTTTTGAGTGCATGGCTGACCTCTAAAATTAACACCAATTTATGCTCAACAACACTAAATTGTTAAAATGGGTAGTTTCTACAGGAGTTGAAATCAGCCATCATAACATGGTATACTAACAGTGTCCTTTCATTATTTACTCTGTAACATGTTTGTTATCTATGTTCCTTTAGCTTTTTTTAGCTTTACATATATGCACTTAATATACTTACCAACTATTCATTGTTACTCAGTGTTTATGAAATGGAAACAAGTCCTGCTCAAGAAAACCATAAAGCATACAGAAAAACAATGCAAACGATATTTGAGCTCATCAGCGTTAGAAACTGTCTACCCATGAGCATACATAGAACAAATGTACACACATAAGGCTGCATGCATGATGTGTCTTGTTTCTCAGTTTTCAGCAGCACACAAGACATGAGGTATCCAAAATGAACCTTGTAAATGCAAATAATGCCATGTATGTCAAACTAGGTTTATTAAATGAAACTCCTCATTAAGTTGAATTCTTGTAACCTGATGGATGTTTCTCAGGGTCTTAGTGTCTTATAAATAATTGGGACTAGGGAGGAGGACTGAAGCTTATTGCATGCTGTGCTGCTCAGTTAAGCCTTTTAATTGAGCTCCGCCAATAGAAGGTTTAGAGCAAAGAGGCCATGTGATTAGATTACAGTTTCTAGAAGACCACTTTGGTTACAGGACAGAGTAGAACATAGCCACAAAAGTGGAGGCAGTGAGGCCAGAGTTAGGATGCTGTTTGGAGTTTCTTTGGAAAGATCCAAGATGACTCTTAGACTCCGTCCATCAGGATCACCCAAGATACTTGTAATATGCAGATTCCTGGGGCCCCTTCATTATAATCTGTGCCTAAAACCCAGGAATCAGCATTTTAACAAAATTTTCCACATTAATGTTTGAGAATCACGTATCTTGTGATCTTTAGGATCCATTTTAACTCTGGCATAGGAAAAAGAAACACTTGGGTCTATGAATTTTTGAATAAAGGAAAAGAAATATTTTATTGCCTTCTCAAGAGAACTCATTTGAGACTGTATTTTGAAAAAATAGGGAACATTTATTGGATGCTTAAATGGTACCAGGCATTGTCCTAATTGCTTTTGATAATTTTTTAAAATTAATATTTATTAAGTTTCAGAGATAGAATTCAGTGATTCATCAGTTGTACATGACTCGCAGTGCCCATTACATCAGGTGCCCTTCTTACTGCCCATTCCCCAGTTACCCCATCCCCCCACGCACCTCCCCTCCAGCAGCCCTCCGTTTGTTCCCTAGCGCTCAGCGTCTCTTATGGTTTGCCTCTCTCTCCATCTTCATCTTATTTTTTTTTTAAAGATTTTATTTATTTATTTGACACACACAGAGAGAGATCATAAGTAGGCAGAGAGGCAGACAGAGAGAGAGGAGGAAGCAGGCTCCCTGCCAAGCAGAGAGCCTGATGCGGGCCTTGATCCCAAGACCCTGAGATCATGACCTGAGCCGAAAGCAGAGGCTTTAACCCACTGAGCCACCCAGGCGCCCATCTTCATCTTATTTTATTTTTCCTTCATTTCCCCTTTGTTCATTTGTTTGTTAAGATAATTTTTTTTTCCTAAGCCTTCCACAGCTGGGCAAGCTCAGTATTAATAACCTAATTTCTAGATGAGGCAACTGAAATCCATAGCATCGTAAGTTATTTTCATTTAGGATGCTTTCGGCTACAAGTTAAAAACAATGACTCAAACTGGCCTAAGTAATGAAGTCTTCATCATTGCATATATCGGCGACTCCAGGAGTAGGGTGTGCCCCAGGTTAGGCGATTCAGTGACTCATGTATGTGACTGAGATTCCAGGATTTTTGCTTCTCTCTGCTATAAAGGCTTTGGTATTGGTTCCGCCTTCACTCTGGGAAGCAAGATGATGAGCATTTCTGGGAGAGAGACAACATCGAGAGGAAGAACAGAGTTGATCTCTTTTTTGTTAGAGGAAGGAAGGGGAGGAAGTTAGGGAAGGAAGTTCTCTCCATAAGCCTCTTGTCAGGCTTCCTGTTACTTGGCACTTAGGGAAGATTAGGTCATATGGTCACTGCTGCACCGGTCCTTGTCAAAGAGGTAGGATTCTCATCTTTGGCTGAGAATGCATAATGGTTTAGAAAAGATACTGGGGAATCACCTAGTGTCTACTACAGCATTGCTGGTGAGTGGCAGAGCTTGGATTTGATCCCTGTCTCTGTCATATTCCAAAGTCTTCATGATTTCTCCTGTGCCGTATGCCTCCCTAAATGTCTGTCTGTTTGCTATAAAGGCTTCCACTTGTACCTCTCCTTATTGGTTTCTTGATTGGTCAGGAACCCCAAATTATGTTCAGGTGTCTCCTTGCTGGCTATCTTTACAGACCAAGCCTGAGCTCCTAGCCACGGTGAAAGGACTGCATTTGCATTCAGCGGTGTGCTGCCCCGTGGCAGTTTGAACAGTGGCACCCTGTCAGCTAGGAGGGGCAATGTCAAGTGCAACTGCAACCTGGAAATGTGATGATGTGTGTCAGCTTGTAAACGACGCAGGGGCCAGTTTCTGAACCTTTGCAGGGGCAGCTCAGCCAAAGAGAGCCCACTCAGTGTCACGTTTTCCTCTTGATACTCACCACAGCCCTATGAGGTCTTTACCATCGTTATCATTATTGACCATTGTTCTCATTTTACCAAAGAAGAAACTGAAGCTTAGAGAGGTTAAGTAGTTTGCCTAAATTCACCCAATTTGTAAATGAGAGTCTAGATTTAAATTCAGGACCATGAGTTTTCAAAACAAACATTTTTTATTTCAAACTTTTTAATATTGTGAAATAGCCCAAAATACTGAAGAAAATCCCTACAACATATATGTAGTTTCATATGGAATCATAAAGTGAACATTACTCCCCAGAACCCAAAGAGAAAGTTGACAATACCCTAGAAAACCTCACTTTGTCTGCTGGTAGGTTAATTTTGTGGTACTTATTCAGTTGTGAAACTTAGACTCTTAATTGCCCTGTTTAATTATCCTTCTTAGCACATCATGATATGGTGCAGGGGAAAGCTGTACAAACCAGAAATCAGAGGCATAGATGCTCCCCTTCCGTAATTATATTTATCTGGGGCAAGTCACATTTCTTTGAAAAAGACTGACATAACACCAAACGACTTTTAAAAACCTCAACTGCTGTTATCCAGATAAAGAGTTGGTTAGCTGGAAAATGAAAATCAGATTGGAGGGCAGGTTTTCCTTGCTTTTCTGCTAATTTGGTAGTATGGTTATAGAACCTTTTAACATTTCCAGTGACAGACTTCACTCATTTTGAACACCAAGTGTTTTGTTCATTTATATAAGTCAGTAAATTGCCCTTACACCTTATTGATTAAAATGTCCTAGCTCTTGAAGGACTCACAAGTATAATTTCTCTGAGACAGACTGTACTTTCGTTTTTTAAAATCCACTGTTGAGGTCTGTGCATGATAAAGTGGAACCAAGTGGTTATTAATTTTTCATTGAAATCTTCTGAATAAGTGTTTTCTCTTGCTTGGTTTCAAAAGGAGTCATATTCCTGAATCTAATTAGAGGCAGTTTATGTACTGTGGGCTTATTAAGATTCAAGGCGCTTTTTTATTTTAGTCTGTCTGATATCCCTTTTTAATTTCACTTAAATTTGAATTACTCTAAACATCATCTGGGCATACTGAAGATACTCAATGTTATTAATAATGATGATGTTGACGAATCTGTCCCATCTTATATTCTTCTCAAATTCCATAACCTTATTCTTGATTCTGGATTGTACATGGGACCATGCTACCCCTCCCCTCTCTCTTCCTGTGGCAGAAATCAGTAATCAATCATGACACTCTTCTGGACAGCCCAAACAAGGCCTCTGGGGACTGTCTTCGTGTAGCCGCCAAGCAGCCATTCCCAGTTGGTCCAAGTTAGTAGGCTCTTTGCCATCCCTGATCCTGATGTTGGCTGTCTTAGGTCTAGATTTGCATATTTCTCCTTTTTAACCTCTTGAGTAAGTTACATTATCAGCTGGTTGCTTTTTCTAAATCTCTGCCTTGGACTCCCATTTTCCTACCTATTTGAATGAAAATCTTTCCTTTTACGGAGCCTGTCTATAGTATCTCCCTTCCAATGGGTACTCCGATTTCTCAAGCTGTGTAGATAATGTGTGCATCTTACAACGAATAGCTAGACTTCTTCCTTGACCAGTCTTTGTTCATTCCTCTGGAATTTGTTCTTGGAAGTGACTTCCTGTCTTAAGGTAAGCACTCTTTTTCTTATTTAACAGTACTGTACTGTCTCTGGAGTGAGTGTTTCCTGGCCATTTGGAAAAGAAAAGACATCTCTGCTTGAATCCCTCCTGAATTTGTATCAGGCTGATTTTTCAGCATGACCCCGTGAGCTCTTAACAGACTTAACTTTCTATAGCTAGTTATCATTTACTCAGGACAAAACCACAGAACTCCACTATTTGAAGGCTTTGGTGAGTGAAGAAAATCAGGGAGATCCTGGAAGGCAGTCAAAAGTAGAAGGGGCAAATATACTGAGTTTTCAGTTTTGTTTTGTTTTGTTTTGAGAGCAGGCCATGGTAGTGTCTAAAATTCCAACAG
Organism: Ailurus styani; assembly: GCA_002007465.1. Classification (NCBI taxonomy): domain Eukaryota; kingdom Metazoa; phylum Chordata; class Mammalia; order Carnivora; family Ailuridae; genus Ailurus; species Ailurus styani. Next base: position 262,782 of record LNAC01001175.1, on the reverse strand, counting down.
AAAAACCTAGTCTTTCTTCTCTGAAGCATCAGAGGACAGGGTTCTGGGTAACCACGGCACCCGGAAGGTGAAGTGGGGGTACCCCGCAAAGGAGAGAGAGAGAGTGAGTCCTGGATTCAGGGTCTCAAGTTAGGCCCAAATCAGAAGGTATCCTTGGAAGGGTATGTGTAAGAGGCTGACTGCAAGCAGCCTAGCCAAAGTAAAAAAGAACAGAACTAAGATGGGAGGTGCTGCCCGTGAGACTGAGTCTGAATGTGTGTCACGTATGAATCACGCCTCACTGAGAACTCAGCTCTTTTCACTTATGTCTGATCTGTGCAATGTAAATACACGCCTTCCCACTGTTCACTTCCCTGTCTGGATTTGTATGCTTTGTTCACAGTTGTTGGGTTTAGAAGGCAGGCAAGAGACCTAAAATATTTAGAACCAATGCAAAGCCTCATCCAAGACAAGAGTTTGATAGATTTTAAGGAAGATGGTTCTGCCACAGTTCCTATTTGAACAGAACAATCACTGGTGTGTTGTGAAGGTTCTCTTTACGCATTCTGACGTCATGCTTACCTCATCTGCTGTGTTTGCTTTTCAAGGTGGGGTGTTGCAGAGCAGTGTTGAATATTATAATAATCACAGTATTAATAAACATGATAGCTAATATTTTCTGAGCTCTTAATATATGACAGGCACTGTTCTAAGCATTTTACATGTAGTAACTCATTTTATTCTCATGGGAACTCTTATGATTCCTGGTTTATGGTTGAAGAAATCAAGGCTCAAAGAGATTGAATGCACAGCTCTAAAGTGGTAAAGCCAGGAGCCAAGAGGAAGAGGAGGGTAGGTTAGCATATATACACCTATGCCCATTTTCTTTTCTTTTCTTTTCTTTTTTAAGATTTTATTTATTATTTTGACAGAGAGACACTCAGGGAGAGAGGGAACACCAGCAGGGGGAGTGGGAGAGGGAGAAACAGGCTTCCCGCCGAGCAGGGAGCCTGATGCCTGGCTCAATCCCAGGACCCTGGGATCATGACCCGAGCCAAAGGCAGATGCCTAATGACTGAGCCACCCAGGCGCCCCTATGCCCATTTTCAATAGCTGTTGTCTGCATGGAGTTCCAGAAGATTCCTGAGCAAGATAGATGTGAAGAATACCATTTCAGTCTACTGTGTCCTATCAAGTTTACTGGCATAAACGTAGTAGGGAAAAGATTAGGAAATACTAGTGTAGGCCCAAAGATTGAATCCTAATTTAGTTAAAGGGATAAAATATGGGTGAGTAGTTAGCGTATCCCAGATGAATAAGATTCTGCTTAGGCCATTGTTTATTGACTCTTGGGGCTAAAGAACCACTGAAATTTTTGTTCATGTTGAGGAGAGAATTATTGAGTTTAGTCAGTTACAATGAAAGGTGGCAATAAACTTTGCTTACAAGAGAACTAATGGTTGACTTTGTTGAGACTAGAATTCTTAAATCTGCTCAGAGTCCTATTGGCACTTGACTAGAAGCTTGATGATGGTGTTGGTCCTATTCAAGAACTTACAAAGGGAAGAGAAATCACTTCCTGTTGTTGGATCAAAGAACTTTTAATGATACTCTGAGCATCACCGTGTACTGCTTACACACCACGGGATCTATGTGGGTACCAAAGGAAGCCCTTACAGCATTAGGTTTAGGTAATAAATAGAGGGTGTCCAGGCTGGAGATATGATCTTTCTGCTTCTTTCTGCTCTGTTCTGTATTCTTCAGACCATGTGTGGGAATTTGTCCTCTCCTGCAGCATGTTATAAAATGGACGCTTTATTCCAGCAATGGATTAACTTGTATTGGATTAACAGATAACACAAAGGGCGCCTGGGTGGCTCAGTGGGTTAAAGCCTCTGCTTTCGGTTTAGGTCATAATCTCAGCATCCGGGATCCAGGCCCACATCCGGCTCCTTGCTCGGCAGGGAGCCTGCTTCCTCCTCTCCCTGTCTCTCTGCCTGCCTCTCTGCCTACTTATAATCTCTCTCTCTGTGTCAAATAAAATAAATTAAAAAAAAAAAAACAGATAACACAAAGCAGGAAGATAACCTCTGGACAATATATGCAAAATATGACAAAACTTCTAAAATGTTAACATATTTGAGGGTGTTGGAGAGTAACCATAATTAGGTAGAAACTAGAGACGAGCCTGTCCTTGAAGGAAAGGAATTGCACTGAATGAGATCCATATTTATGCAGCTTTTCCTCTGAGAGCCCTTCCCAACCCACGCAATGCATCAAACAGCTCTCCATGGAAATGTTATTTTTCCTCATTTGCCTAATGAAGTTTGAACCTTAAAATTGCCAGGAACACTTATTGACACTGATAGGAAGCATTATTCTTTCATTGATATTTACTAAAACTAGATATTTTCTTGGCATTTCATTATGGGATATTTATTTAATTTCAAGTAGACTTGGGGACTTACAGTATGTGATAGGTTATAAGACATGAGGAAATCAAATAACAAAGAATGAATCAGGGTATATTAACCATAAGAGTTTTGATTTAGAACCTGGTTTTTGAAAATGTGCAAAATTGATTTGCTTTTTTTGTGTTTTAAAGGTTTGACCTCTCTGTAAATGACTTTACTACTGAAACTGATTGCAGTGTATCATAATGTTTTTGAATATTGATATAATAAATATTTAATAGATACATTTTGCTAGTAAGTACTTCATCTAGCATGGAATTAGAGAAGTTTTACCTGAATCAGCCACTGAAATAGCCAGAAAAACAGCATCGTGTCCTTTTGAATAACCTTAAAAACATCTTACTTTTCATTATTAATTTGTTCCTGCTTTTGGTTTCTGGCTTAAGCACATTAATTAAAAAATGCAGTACATGTACATTCAACCTTCCACACTTGTGGATTCTAGTGAGGAGGGCAGTAGAAAAGCAAAATTTTGTAAGCACAGATTTGTATTTCAATATGAAGGATCATGAAATATTTTTGCACACATCCGTTAAGTCTGGGAAAAACCATAGGATTCTTTGCTTGGCTGTCTAGGTGATTATGGCGATATAATAGTTACAATGATGCAAATATTTAGTGAGTAACTGTTTTGTCTTAGGTACTGTGATGCATGCTTCAAAGGGAAGGCTCTCACTGGAGACAGATGATAACCTGACAGTATAGTGATTAAGATCACAGGGCCCATAGCGTGGGTTTGAATGATGAAGATGTTGGAAAAATGTTTTAGACTCCTTGTACTTCACTTTGCCATGTACAATCAGGCATAATCCTTTTCCTACCTTGCTATTTCCAAATGAATGCACTGGGATGGAGCTGCCTTCCCTGGTCATCTCTTATGTATGGTCATGGTCATTATCATACTGGGGCCAGGGCTCCAAAGCTGGTCTCTTTCTCCAGAGACCATGATTGTCACCACCTTACAGTATGCTGCCTGACACATAGTAGGTGCTCAGTATATATGCTCCGAAGTGCATCTCTGGAGAGTCTGTTTTGTACTTCCTCGTTGGGCCATTTGTAGATAATATGTGGCAAAATGCAGGGAGAAACTTCTTAGCTTTGGAATCTTAGAGATAGATGGGCAGGTGGGCTGGTGTCTGTATAATTCTAGAAACATGACTAGTGAACTGTTAGTCCAGGGAAGTGCCTGGCCTTCTCTAATATATTTTATGGTCATGAGAACCACTGTTATTTGTTTGCCATAAAGGCAAGTCAGTGACCCCAATTTTAGGTCGAGGGTCATTTTATCAGTGGTCCTTATATTTAATCAATTAACTATCATTCAGCGAATACTTACAAAACGCTTCTTCCATGCCAGTACTGTAAACGCATGGGGATGCATTTGTGAATGTATCAGGCATGGTTTTTGCCTTGGAGACCATTATAGTCTCATGGGATGTTCTAGATATTAATGAATTGCACGAATACATAATTGTACTTTGAGAGATGCCATGAGGGCATATGATGGACTATAGTGAGCACAGTTAACTTGGGAAGGGATTGCCAATGTGGGTTTTGGTGGGGGCCCGCAAACTTTCTGTACAGGACCATATAGTAAATATTTTAGGCTTCTGGGCCCTATATTCTTTGTAGTAACCACTCAGTCATTACAGTATGGAAGCAGCCCTGGACAGAATATAAATGAATAATAGGTGTGTGTGTGTTCCATTAATACTTTCTTTACAAAAATAGGCAGGTGGGCAGATATGTCCAGTTGACTATAGTTTGCTGACCCCTGATTTAGGGAATCCAGAAAGGTGTTCCAGAGAAAACTATTTATTTGCAAAGGTAATTTATGCCCTTGGTACAGAATTCTAAAAGATACATAGGGAATTATAGTAAAAATGACATCTCTCCCACCCGTGTGCCCTTCCTACGAAGAAAACACTTCTGCTGGTTTTGGGTGGGGGGTGTGTATATATAGCTTATTTTATAAGTCACACCTATAAATGTGAACAGACTTTTTAAAGGCCCTTTATCTGGTAAACTGAGAGGGGCAAATGTTGTATGGGATAAAGCTGGTGCTGCTGCTTCTGGGTCTAATGCTGTTCATTGATGGGAGGGCGCTAGGGAAGTCTACTCATAGTCTTCTTTCTCCATCAATAAATGGGACACAGTCTTTTCAGTACTTAAAAGAGATGAGGATTTGTGAAAATTAGTGTCTACTCCTGAGATAGTCTGATAATAAAAATGATATCAGTGTGAGGAGAAGGAGCACTTCTGGAATTGCCATGGAATGGCTTAGAAAAATGAAATTCACAATCTGGAGCTTCTCATGCTGCTTTCACTTTTTTAATTCAGAGAAGGAACTATTCTCATGTAAGCCAAGTGTGTGTGTGTCGCAGTCTGCTGAGCATGTGCTGAAAACTTAGAATTGATAGTCCCTGGACGAAATTTCCCATCTTTATTTCCTGTCATGGAATCACAGACTGGCTTAATCCATGGGCTATTTTGCATCTTCTCAATTGGGAAATAAAATAGCATAACCATCATCTTCCCCTCCCTTCTCTTGTGCCCTGTGCCTCTTGAAGTAGACCAGGCCTTCATCCTCTTCTTCCATGATCTGGACTGATGAGAAAAGGTGTTGTTGGTAGGCCGATGACCTCGGAGAGACTCATCAAAATCCATAGGATGTTTTGATTTAAAGCAATGTTTTATTATATCTACACTGGGAAGCCACTTAGCTACTGAGGTAGAAATCTCTCCTGTGGGTTCTCACGGCTGATGTGGGAAGGCGTAAGGACCCAGGTTCCTCCTCTGGACTCCCAAGGACTTTTTCCCCATCTCTCAAATATAGGACAGGGGTCAGCAAACGTTTTCTTTTAAGACCAAGTAGTAGATGTTTTTGGTTTTGCAGCCATCTTGTCTCTGTTGTGACTGCTGTACAGTTGTAGCCCCAAAGCCGCTGCAGACAATGATTAATGGGGAGACAGAATACTAAAGCCTTTGCACTGTATTTTCAGAAGAGTTGATTTAGACTTAATGTTCTAGGTGCGACAGACTGAGTGTTCCCTCCAAATTCTTATGTTAAATGCCTTATACCCATTGTGATGGTATTTGGAGGTGGGGCCTCTGGGAGGAAATTAAGTCATAAAGATAAAGCCCTCATGAATGGGATTTGTGGCATTACAAGTAGAGAGACGATCTCTTTCTCAGCAAGAAGGCAGTTGTCTTAAGCTGGGAAGAGATTTCTTGCCAGAACCCAACCACGCTGGCAGCCAGGCTCTAGAACTATGAGAAATAAATGTCTCTTGTTTAAGCCTCCCAATCTGTGGTGGTTTGTTATAACAGCAGGAGTTGATGAAGACATGGGGCAAGTAAGTTTTACCTGGCATTTCAGCGTGTATTGATGGTATCCAGTGAAGCACTGTGTGATGAGGATTTTGAGGCTAAGGCTATTCTTTGGGTCAGTGAAGGCGATTGATTAGTGACAACTGTCCTAAGTTCAGATTCAGGGAAGACTGGCACAAGTGCTGTGCATCCTTCATCCTTGCCCCTAGGAATGCCTTAAGAGCAAAGACTGCCATTTATATGTCAGATACTTATAGTAAAATATGTAAAAGTTCAAAAAAGGCTTATCAAATGAATGGACATTTTAGCTTGACACCTTCCTACAAAACCACTTTTAAGCTGTTTATCCTGCATAGTCATTGTCACTAAATGCTTGTAGCATTCATGTCAATATCTTTTTATTCTAAGTGTTTTCAAAAGACAGGGAATTGCTTGTATTCTATGTTTCATGTTTTTGGCTATCAGTATTTTATCTTTTTAGGTAACAGAATCACCAATGTCTACTTTTTACATTGTTAAAAAACTCCAATCAGTCAAGTAAATTTGAAGATCTAATTGGCTTTATTAAATGATCCATGAATTGGGCAGCCTCTCATCTAGAAAACAGCTCGGTGCTCCTAAGAGGTGTCCAAAAGGGAAGGTTTTTATAGGAGTGGGGGCAAGAAAGTTATAAGCAAAAGAAAAGAGGGTTGTTTCAGGTAAGATCACCTTCCCTTAGTGGCAAAGGATAGGAGGTCTTTTTATGCAAAATACCTCATCTTCCTTTGGAGGATGGAGATGGGCCATGTGACAGATTACGTAATTGGTGCTTTTCAGAAAATGCCTGATTGACAGGTTAAGACTTTTTCTGGAGTAGGTTGAAACTGTCCTTAGGTTAGGGATTAAGCCCTGGTTTGGTGACTTGGCCTCGCCCAAGTAATTCCATTTTGGACCTTGTTTTTCTTTTTGACATGATTTTCTCTAGCTCTGCTCTTAATGCATTTGTGACTAAGGCCTTTATGTTTCTTACAAATAATATAAACAATACAGTGCAGTTAGAATTTGTATTAAGATTTTTTTTTGAAATATGTAGAATAGATAATTAGGAGTGATTTTTCATGTGTTCTTCATAAAATTGGTTTCACTTCTTTATAGTAAGTGGAGCTTTGTGCCTTATATACTTAAAGTACTCTGAATCCTTTTTTAACAAGCACAAGACGCATTTCATGGCTGTATCATAACACTTATCTTTTGTGTCTTTAGGGCTGCAGGATAAGGGACTGCTGTAATCCCCATACAGTTGACTTTTCTATCACATGGTGCATGGCACAATAGAAAACTATGTACTTGGTTTTTGACACAAAGCCCCTAAAACCTTTGGAATTTCCTGAGTGGTTGGAATGTCTTTTGTTATTTGTAAGGAGCTCTTTCAGCCACACCTGAGTGTATGTTCTCCAAACACCTTCAATGGTTTCTGGGGATTGGCTGGGAGAGCTTAGAAGGTTGGAACTTTCAGTCCCCTCCCTCACCCTATCTCTGGGTCTGGGCGGTGGCCTGGAGATGATGGAGTTCAGTCAGCAGGGGGCAGTCATTTAATCATTTGTTCCTGTGTAATGAAACCTCAATTTAAACTCTGAAACAAGGAGATTAGGGGAGCTTCAAGGTTGGTGAACTCATCTCAGTGCTGCCTGGCAGGGTGGTGTATCCAAAGAGGGCAGAAAAGCTCTGTGCTATACCCTATACTTTGCCCTCTCTATCTCTTACATTTGGCTGTTGCTTAATTGTATCTTTGTTAATTGTAAGTGGAATGCTTTCCTGAGTTCTGTGAGTATCTTAATGAACTACTGAACTTGAGGAGGGGTTAATGGGAACCCCAGGATTTGTAGTTGGCTGGGAAGAAGTGTGGGTAGCCAAAGAATCCCACTTGCAGCTATTGTCTGAAGTGGGGGTTATCTTGTTGGGCTGAGCTCTTAAACTATGGGGTCTGTGCTAACTCTGGGAGTTAGTGACAGAGTTGAATTCCTGGACATCTAGGGTTGGTGAAGAACGACATCTGTTTGGTATTAGGAAACACATCATAATGTCTGTTCATGCCAATGCATAACTTACTGTAGGGCTCAGGATCTCTTTATATTTGGCAGAAAGAACGTTCTTATGCCAAAGCATCAGTGAAGCAGATTATGCTGAGGGGAAATATTGAGTCTTGGCAAACCTATCACCGCCTATCTCAGACTTTCTTGTGAAGTGTGTCTCTTATTCCTTCTTTTCTCTTTCTCTATCAGCCTCTCCCCTCGCACTGAGAAGCTTCTCCTGTGCAGCAGTTAACTCTGTCCCCACACTTGTATTTCCATTCATCAGAAAGCCCTGTAGTCAACTAGACCTTCTCTTCAATGCGAGTTTAGTGGCCCTCTGTGACTAATTAAATATGCCCTTCTGGGCGTCTCATCCATTCACCCCAAATAATTTATCCAAATATTCCTTCCAGCTGTCTTTGGGGGAAGGTCTACCTTCGTCCATCTTGTACATTCATACATTCATTCATTCAATAAAAAAATGAATTGAGTACCTACTATGTGTCTTGCAGTGCTTTAGGTGTTGAGCATTCATCCTTGAAAAACACAAATGTTTGCTGGATGGAGGTGGTGTCCTAACTCTGTAAGTATATAATATTAGTTATAGGTTAGAATGTATGAAACAGGGAGAAGCATTGACTAAATTGCTCTGTATTCATACATTCCTTTCTATTCCTGCTTTTATCATTTAGTGTCTAGTCAGAAATATGGAAACTACACTAGTTATTTTAATAGGGATAATTTAACCTAGAGAATTGATTAAGGAAGTACTGGAAGGGGAAAAAGAACTCTGACTCAAGCAGAGGAACCTGTAACCACAGGAAGCAGCTCCCATACCTTGGAAAAAATGGAAGCAATTGGGACTTTCGTAGAGCTTGGAAACATGGAACGGGGTGTCCTGCAGAGTGGGAACCCAGAGCATTAAGGAAGGAAGAGGTACTGCCTAGCTGGTTCCCATGGCTCTGAGGTTGGTCTGGGAATGCGGGCAGAACCTATAAACTGCACCTAACTGCTCTTGGAAGCACCTGCCACTCCTTAGGTTGAAGAGCTGTGGCTGGGGCTCTGATAATAGAACACCAGGCAAACCAGAAGGAGCAGATACTTCCTCTGTCCTCCAGCCCGTTAGTCTCTCGGTGGTGCCCATATTAGTGGAACCTAGTGGGAAGCCAGCTGGCAAAGGAGAAAGTAATTTGCAGAGTTTCAGCCCACCAAGCGGAGAGCACCTAGAAGAGAGGCTTTGGAGTTGATTAAAAAAAAATAGCTTAATAACCAGCACATCACTAATAGAGCCCAATAGAGTTGAATTTTTAGATGAATAGAGCCCAAGTGTGGGAAAACTGTATAAAATATAGTTACATTGATTTTTTTTTTATTTAAATGGTTGGACTTCTCAAGAGCTCTATTAAGACACATATTGAGAATCTCCAACTAAGGAAAGCAAAATCGTGTATTTCCCGACTTTGTGACCATGAACCTTCCTTCTTTAATTTCTAGCTCACTAATTTGTTTTCTGATTATATTCTCCCTGTTTTTAACATTGCCTCTCCCTTTCTTTTAGTGCTCAATTTTAAATTTTCAAGATTTATAGTTAATTTTTTGCTGATTATAATGTCTTCTCATATCTCTCTGGTTTATTATACTTTTCAGAGTGGTTTTGTGTTGTATTCTCCATGAACTTTTTTCTTCAGGTGTTAGTTCTTCTTTTTGCTTCTTGATGGTATTGGTGGGCCTCCATTGTTTAATAATTCTTGATACTGAGCTTATAGCAGCCCAAAATCAGTAACTGTGGGAGAGGTGCAGAGGGTGTGGCCAACAACTAGGCTTTCCCCCCATGTGTCAGAGGTCACCTGGGGTACAGTATTATCTCTTGGGCCCCCATGCCCCACAGTTACTGTTTTTGCCTAGGAGCATACCCTACGCTTCACTGGTTATCCTAATGTTGTGTCGGTGCCTCTTCTGTTCTCTGTGTCTCTAGCTTTCAGGTTTAAAATATAACCAGAGCTATTTCCACTTTTGGTTCAGTCCTATCCTGCGCTCTTTTAGCTGTGGGATTCTACTTCAATCTTTTTCTTATTTGCCTGCTGTTTGTCAGGGATTCCTCTCAATTTCTGGTTTGCCAGGCACCCACTTCCTTCTTTATTATTTTCCCCAGTGTTTACATGAATAATTTTTTAGACATATCGTTCCAATCTCGTGTTCTTCCTTTCTATATCCCCCTTCTGCTTGGCACTATGTCTGGCCTTGTGGAGTAGGTGGTTCTTTGTGTCCAGTGGATTGTTTTTGGGGGTTGTCACAAGGTGTCAGGTTACTTCTCCAGCCTTCAGTGTGGCAGCAGTTCCTTGGGGGGGTGTTTCCTCTGTCTCTGGGGGGGGGGTCTAATGCCTCAACAATAGCAGGATCTGTAGAGTTGAATTTTTAGATGACTCTCTGCCTTCACTGAAACAAAGAAGGAAGTCCTCAAGAGAGGAGATATTTATTCTTGGGTAGCCATTGGATGCTGGCTGGATCTGGCTTGCTGGAAAGTAATGGAACACTATATTTCCACTGTGGTAGCATTTCTTGCCTTTGGGGCTGCTTCTTGATCTCAGACCCCATTGAAAAAGGATTTCATGGAAGTCTTTTATTTCACTTTCCAACAACCTTGTAAGGTTGTGATGGTTGATACTCTCATTTAACATTAAGTAAACAAGGTTGAAAGGTCACCTGCCATAGGTGGCCCAGGCAAAGACAGCCCACGTCTTCACCTCTCCCTCTTAGGCCCATTTCTAACTATTGGCTCCTGAACCTGTCATCAGGACATAACTGAGCAAATGTCATATTTTGCTCTTTTGTGTCTAATTTTTTCTGTTAACTTCTGGTTTGGACCAGTTGTTAAATTGTAGTAATGTCATACAGTATTTCACTGTAGGTTCCTAAAAGAAAAACCATGAGGATTAAACATTCTTGAGATTTCTTTGCTTTTATTGCATCTCCCAATTTTAAGAGGATATGCTACGGTTAGAATATTATTGTCTTTGCTGCTTGGATATAAAGTATCAGACTGTTTTGCAAGGGTCAGATTGTCCTCTTGTCTGTGTGTGGTTTTACTATTTTTCTATCATTATAGTGGACTTTTCAAATGAATGACAGTAATTCTTTCAAAAGTTTTCTGGAGGATGGTGAATGCCATGTACCCTACACTATATATAAATTCTCTTTTCAGCGATTATTTTGAGGTTTCTTTTTCATGTTACCAAGTTTTCTGAAAGCTTGCCTTGAATTTAACTTCTGTGATTTATTTGCACAGATATAAGTAAGATTTTGTGATTCTCCCCCTCCCCCACTCTGGCTAAAAAACCTCAAATTATTGCCAGAGAAGAGATGACTAATGTGAATTGGAAGATTTGGCATTCACTTTTCTTTCATAACTAGGACATTTAATGTAGAATATTGGGGAGGGCAATGGGATTCAATACTCGAGATTGTAATTTTTTCTGTAAATGGGGATTCTGACAATGGAAATGTGAAAAAAAGGGGTACTCTCCATAATGTTGTCACCTTTCTTAATAGAAAATTCTAAGATCTAGTTTTTCATAGTGGCAATATTTTTTTCATCAACAAGAATGGAATCAATTTCTAAACACAAATAGTGGACTTGGAACCTTGCAGACACCAATTATCATTCTGTACAGCAAATCTTCAAAATGTCAAAGAGACAGTCTAAGGAATTTCTCCAGCAAAGGTCGCTCATTTACTACTCTCTGAGTCATTTCTTCTGCATGCCAGGGTGACAGGCGAACCCGTGAGATTGAGTTAGCTAGGTCGCTCAAAACTGCCACTATAAAGAAGCGATGTTAAGTCTATTTCTATCAGGTAAATCCCATTAAACTCAAATGTATCCTGAACTATTAAGCGCTATTAGATTGTTAGAAGGAACATGAGTGGGTTGATTGAAATAAAGTCTGCCCCTTGCAAGCTTTCCCTGAATTTATTGGATGGGACTTTTGGGAGTAATTTAAGGAGGGCTAACAAAGTGGGAACTGAAGGGGGTGGAGGAAGGAAGGGGGCAGGGCTCTATGAAGGAGCTAAATCTGATGCACTGAGATGTCCTGTTTGACTCATTGTGATAGCTATGCTGAACACACGTATGACGAAGCCCCATCACATACCTTACATGTGTGTTTTCTCCCAGCATCCCCGGAAGGTGGGTATTATGTTTTACTAATAGCTGTGGTTTACTTGCTCAATATCACAAGCTCATTCCAGGTGGAGAACTTGAAAAACACCCCTGTAGGTCTTTTCATAACTTATGATGTTTTTGCTGAATGTGGTTGAGGAAAAATATGTAGTAATTTCCCTTCTGACCCTCATAAGTAGTGAGAGTAATAGTCTGCTCTGATGCATGTGTAAATGTGTGAAAAAAATGGCTGGGGTTAGCTGACAATTAATGGCCTCAGATTGATCAGGGTTGAGCTCATGGGTGTTCTATTATTGTATCCTGTGAATTTCATTTCAGGTTCGCACTATACTTGAGACTATTTTTAGACCCTTAACCCCCTTTTGCTACCAGAGAGACTCTGGTAGCAAGACTCACTTGAGTGAGTTGAAGAAATCATGTGTGCGCACATGCACGTGTACACACACATTTTTGTGGGATGAAACAGTGACCTAATTTTTGGGACATAACTTCCAGAGTTATTCACTTTTGCCATAAGCCAGATTTTTGTGAACATAAAACGGTCCTAAGACCAAGGCACTTGGCCAAAGCCTTAGGCAGTCCATAGATGAAAGCCAGTGTCCTCCGCTCCTTCCCTGAGCTCAACGTGTTCTACAAAGATGCAGTATTGGTGTGCTGGAAGGGCAGTGCCTAAGCACATGGATGGACTCTTCACACTGGCTTGGTAGCAGGTAGAATAACACCTTGAGGCCTCAGTTACTCATCATGAGCTGCTGACCCACCGTGATCTCAGGGTTCTTCTGGCTCTAATTTTATTTTTTCTGATTAAAATTTTATCTTATACCTTATTTTTTCATTTTATTGATTAATAAATCCATCTTTATGGAATTGTGTAGTTACCAAATTTATTACACTAAGTGTATAATTATTTTTATTTAGAGAAAATGCAGAATGTTGAGATTAATGTCATAGTCATCCGTGTGTCCAGTATGAAGAAGTTTTAAATATTGCCATTTTCTTGTATTTGTTCAGACCAATTTTAGTAAAAGACGTAAAGTGTAACTGATAAAGTTGAAGTCTCTTGGTGCCCCTTACCCAAACCCAGGGCCTTCTCTGACTCTCTCACAGAGTTACTATCCTAAGCCTGACATGTCACCTTCTAAACTTGGGATATGACAACTTGTATATGTAGACGAGGAAAACACTTTTCCATTTATTCATCTTAGGTTCATTGGCTGAGGTCCTGCAGATTGGTCTACTAAAGGACAGAGTAGCTAGAGAAAAACAAGTTTGTTAACAGGTACAAATACCCCTGGGAACACTCACCGATCTGTGACTCAATGTGGGTGGTCAGAACCTTGGCCGATGTTGCATCTTAATAGAACAGTAAATTTGCAGAGAAGTGCTAAGACAAAGGAAAAGGACTTTGAGCTTCTAGGGGCAGTAAATTTTAGAAAGGTAAATCTATGGGGATGCTAATGCAAGATAAGGATTACTAAAGTTTGTTATGGTGACTCCTGTGGTGCTGTCTCTGGACCAAGAGTGTAGATTTATGTCCCATGATTAAGAATCATCCTGCCCTTTTGGGTGGAGGGAGAAGGGGAGCAGAAAGTTTTTCTTGTGTTTGCTTTTCAATTACCATCAGCTCAAAATAATCTTTATGCCTGCCTGACTTACCTCTTTCCTCTGTCCCTCTCTCCTTCCCTTCCTTCTGCCCTCCCTGCTACGTGGTGTTTCTTTAGTCAAGGGAGGCCTTGTGTTTTCTCCTTGGAAAGAAGCTCCAGATGGGCCAGTGTAGCAAGATGGGGAAAAGCAGGGCAGTTTGCATGTTGCCAACTGGGATTAATAGTAAATAATGGAAGGTGGTTGTAAGATCAAAGACCCAGAAGCTCTGATATTGTAAAATGATGGATGGGACTCTCAAAAATTAAGTGTGATGCAAAAGCCAGTTTGGGCAAAAAATCTAAGATAAGATTATTGCTGAAGAAATGTTTTTTTTTATAGCTGGCAGGTATATAAAATTCACTAGGTTCATATGAACTGTGTCAAGTGTGTGTCAATGTGTGTGTTTGTATCTAATACTAGAATCCCCCTTACCTTAAAGCCCACATCTAATTCATGAGTAAGCTTTGCTTCATTACCTAACTATATCCCGAATCCCTTCATTTCTCCGTTCTACTTCCACTGCCCTTCTCTCTTATTTAGTTGAGGGCCTGCAAACTGGCCTCCCAGCCAAAACTATTTCTGCAAATAAAGCTTTACTGGAACACAACCATCCCTGTTCTTTTATATATTCTTTCTGCCTGCTTTTGTGACAAAGGTGGCGTTGCAGTAGAGATTCTCTGGCCTCAAAGCCAGATTTACTATTTGACTCTTTACTCTTTACTATTTCTGTTCTGCTGCTTATAGAAAAAGGTGGCTGACTCTGGTCTGGTTTAACGCAGCTCTCGTAACTGGTTCCCTTCTCTAAACAGAAAACAGTGACTTTTTAAAAACGTGAATTCCATTTCACTCCCCCGCTTAAAACTCTGAGTGAATAACATCTAAACTTTGGACCGCAGCTTCTCTGCACCTTCATGGTCTCGTCCCTGCTTCCCTTTCTCCCCTCCTCTCTGACTTATTCCCTACTAGTTCCTGCCCCTGCTAACCCTTTCCTGCCTCAGGGCCTTGGATCATGCCTGCTAGGTTTCTCCTCGGCTTCTTTGCGTGCCTCTCTCCTCTATCTTCAGGTCTTTGCGCAGATGGCCTTACCTCCCAGGTCACCACACAGTGTGCCCTTTGCCTCAATAATTCCTCGTGTATATGTTATTTCCTCCAGAGCACTTCCCACGGCCAGTACATTCTCCACTTCTGTGTTCACGTCCTTCCTCCTTGCCTCCCCTCTGGAACCGGTGCTCTGTGACAGCAAAGACCTTGTCTCTGCTGTCGACCTGTAGACCTCATTATATTATGATCACGTTATAAATGCCCAGTAGAAAACTGTTCAAATGAATGAACAAAGTACAGATTCTGCCGGTTTCCTTAGTAGGAGGTAAATGCATGTATATATTTACTCTACCTTAGTTTGTTTTCTTTCTTCATGTAAATAAATCTTGCCCACTTTTGTTCACAATATAAAATTAAGGTGATTTTCCTCTGCAGCATAGTCGCGGGGCACACTCTCCACTAGGGGACGGGCAGGCATTTTTTAAATGATGCTATTCAGTATTTTTAGTGCCTCTTATACATTTGTTTCTGCTGTTGTGTTAATATGCTAATGTTTATCAAGGTTGTATTTTTTCCCCTCTCCTTCTTTCTTGCTGCTGGCAGAGCAACAGTACTGAGTTATGGAATGAACTCTCCTTTGGGCATTTGTCCTTACTACAAAGAGTTTTACATTTCTTTGCTCCTTAAAAAAGCATGCTGCTTTTCTGCTGAACCTAGGATAAAAAGAACAAGGCAGTATCTTTGAGAATCTTAATTCTTTTGACTTAGTGAAACCCATCCAAGAAGCTTTCTCTTATTCAGAGCTTCTCATTTTTCCCTCCAGCCTCATATTCAGGAGAGCTCTGTACCTTCCTTCGGGAAATCCGTACACCACCTCCTGTTTCTTCTCCTGCCCCAGTCATTGCCCAGGACCCACTTTTGTGGACTGGTGGGGAGAGGGCATTCACCGTTAGTGTTTCACTGAAGATCAGACTGTGGAGTCAGGCACACCTGCGTTGGAAAAATGGCTCTGCCTCTAAGTGGCTCTGTTAGTCTTAGCAGCACTTAGCTTCTGTGAGCCTTACTTTGTCCATCTGTAAAATGGGCTTCTGTCAGTTTCTTCCTTGTAGGGTTGTTGTGAGAATTAAATGAGGTAATGCTTGTTAAGTGTATAGTAGAGTTTCTGTAGCTTCACAGCACTGCTGCATGTTAGCAAGGGTTCGGTTTGGTTTAAAAATAGAAGATTTTGTCAAGAAGCATTAATCCTAATCATGAATGCTATGATCCAATTTCTGGATGGTTTGAAAGTTGAACTTTCATTTCTTTCCTGGTAGGACAGGTTATTATTATTTTTTTTAACAGATGCTGCCGCCTCTTTACTGTGGGGTCCTTAGACAGACAGGTGTGGGACTGTTAGAGAAACAGAGCCAGAGGAGCAAAAGTGGCCTGGGCTCCTTGTCTCATCCTAGTCTGATCTCTTATAAAGAAGAGCCTAGCTCTTGCTCCTCTTCATCAGGCAACTTTGACTTTGCTTCTCTAGTCCCCTGCTCTCATGAAACTGCACATTCCATCTGCACCAATGTTTGGGGGGTCCCCCCATTAGTGCTCTCACTTTGTCCATTGCCTCGTCTTCCCTCCCTTTAAATAGATGTAGAATAGATCAGAAGTGGCAGTATGGTTTTGTCTGTGGTCCTTCCAAGTCTTTTTTATTGCTTCGGATTCACAGATTGACCCCTCCACCCCCTGCACACACACACACACACACACACACACACACACACACACGAAATAAAAAAGAATTCTTTGGAATAATAGAAAGCTCATGGGTTTTTTTAGACTTGGATTCAAATCCCTAACTCACTCACCTGGCTGAATAGCCTTAGATTGTGCATTTGCTCCTCTGCAAGGTGGAAGTACCCTGGCTCAAGTGAGATAGAAAGTCAAGGTACTTAGCAGCAATGGCACATTTTAATTAGCTTTGTCCGGGCTTTCCTTTTATAAATTACTGTCCTTTATCTTTCTGTGACTGTTGAGTGATTTAAGTATAGAGATTCCACCATTAGAGTTTAAAAATACTTCCCCAGATGCATTTAAAGCGAACAGCAGGGCACTGTGGGCACTTCTTTATCATTTATGGGATCACCTACTATTTTTATTTTAGGGATTTTTTTAGTGTCTCTCTTTTATACTTTCTCTCCCCCTTTGTATGTTTACATTAAACAATGGCAGAGGGGCGCCTGGGTGGCTCAGTCATTAAGTGTCTGCCTTGGGTCAGGTCATGTTCCCAGGGTCCTGGGATCAGTTCCACATTGGGTTCCCAGCCCAGTGGGAAGCCTGCTTCTCCCTCTCCCACTCCCCCTGCTTGTGTTCCCTTTCTTGCTGTCTCTCTCTCTCTCTGTCAAATAAATAAATAAATAAATAAATAAATAAATAAATAAATTCTTTAAAAGTAATAATAATAACAATTCTTTTGAGTACTTATGATCTGTTGGGCACTATTCCAGTAGATTTGTATATATTAACTCATTTAATCCTCAAAGTAGCCTATGAGGAGGGGACCTGTTAGTTTCCTCCATTTTATAAGTGATCACGGTCTCTCTGGGCACCTTTAGAGCATACGAACTCTGCCACAGGGCACTAAGTAATTGGTTAGTTCATTTCCTTTCTCTGTGCAAAGTGGGGGTAACCCAAACGATGAAAGGCCAGGAACATTCCAGTTCTAGATAAAAGGGATGGTGTATTTCCAAAGGGGACTCCAAATGAAGGCCCCCCACTTTAGCCTGAACATACAGTAAACTCTAATGAAGTGTCGGTACCTAGGTTCCTTCTCTTTCTTCTACATCTGACATCTTATTTTCCTTACAATTAGACTTCTAGCACGATGTCGCTTTTCTTTGTGTCTTTAGTATGTTGTCTTTCTGAAGGAGGAGTTGATAGAATCACATCCAGTTTTAAACAGTGTTAAACAGTAATATAGCTGTACTATTATTTTTGTTATTATTAGTGTTGCTATTATTATCACTTTCCTCTTATAAACAGGATTCCACTGACTCTCTTTTATAGGGTGATAGTGAAGTGGCATCTTCATCATCTGTTTAAAGCAAGCAGATCTTTTATTTTGTGATACCCATATTGAGACACATTGAGTTATATCTGTCTTTTCATGTGCACCAACACGTTTATTTGAAGCCTACTATTTCCTAGGTAACGTGACTAAGGTAGATTTATGGGTGCTAATTTACATACAGAATAACATTGGCAAAAACTAAAATATAACAAACACATACCAACTTTTGGCCTGCCACAGCCCACTGAGCATCTGCCTTCCTTGCCATGCTTGCAACGAGAGGGGAATATATTTTCCTCCGCGTTTACAGCTAATTCCTTGTTTGTATTCCACTGTCGTCATTGCTGTTGAGAGCTTGAAATGAGGTTTAAGAGCCTCTTCCTGTCTCCCAGAAGGAGTTTATATTAGGGGCGGTCGTTCTATGTAATGGAGAATGCGAGGCTTTGCCCTCCCCCACCTGATTTCACACCACATTTGGAGAATTCTGCTGCACTGAAGTGAGGGTGCAAGCCCTTCATTTCCCAGACAAGTTAATAGATGCTCCAGGCTGTGCAATTGGGTTAAAGCCTAGGTTTGATTACTTCCTCTCAATGTTGTTTCTGAGTAGATTGATTTTCATTGCACAAATAATAAATGAATGTTTTTCTATGAGAATTGTCTTAAAAATTACAGATTAGGGTAAATCTCCCTTTGATTGCCATCTTGCTGGTCTGCCATCCTGAAGTTTACTGGCATTAAGTTGGTGAACTTCATCTGGACCTTTCCCTGTACATGTACTTACACCTCTCCTTGTTCTTAAAAGATAGAGAATGTTGCTTTGTGTGTGGACATGTGTGTCAGAAATATAAATGTTATTCTGCTTTAAATATTGAAAGAAGCTGGCTGTTTTCTTTCAGTAATGTGCCTTGGAGAACAATCAATGTTACGACGTTCATACTTATCAGTCTAGGCTAGTCAATGAGGCGATTACAAGTTCTTCCCACGGATCTCAGTGGTAAACACATGAAAGGTTTATTTCTCATTCATGCAAATGTGGGTCTGATAACTCCAAGGCCAAGGCAGCAGTCTGTACAGTAAGTCAGTAATCCAGGCTGCTTCAACCCTGTGACTCCACCCTCTCCACAGGTGGCTCCTAGGACCTCTCAGCCAGGGACAAGGGCCCTGGAGGGTTGTACATGGCTGCTTAAAAGTTTTGTCACCCTACCTACAAAAGAACTGAGGTTGTAGGGGACCACATACTCTGTGCTATTGTGTTGCCACAGATATTTTGAATGCTTCGTATTGTTAGAATACATTGTGGTTTATTCAGCCCATTTCCTATTTGGTAGGCCTTCAGTTTACCTTCCAACTTTATCCTTTATTATACATGCCACGATACCCGAGATCCCAGTACATATCCCCAGTACACGGTTCGCTAGGTTAAGCACCCGAAAGGAGACGTTCCAGTTCAGAGGATGTGGTTGTTTTAGTTTTCATCAGTGCTGTCAGATTGGTTTTAAAGGTGGTTGCACTGGTGTCCTCTTTGTCTGGGTAGCGTGCAGGGAGGCGCGTTTCACCATACCTTCACCAGTGATGTCACAGAACCTTCGTTTTTGTTTTAATTTCTATTTTCCTGACCCCTAGTGGGTCTTCAGCTCTTCCTAAGCCTCGACTCTGCTGCCTTCCTGAGTGAAGAAGCATTGCTGTGAGCATCAGGCTGCATGGAGAAAGACCGAGGGGGCGCCGAGAGCCAGTGGGCAGATGTGGCTCACCAAGTCTCCCTTTGGGGAGCACCCAGCTCAATGACATTTTCTCTACTCCCTCTATTGATTTTTCTCCTCCTGTGCTGCTATTTCAGTAGTCTCTACACCTCTAATTTTAAAACCATGGGGCGAAGATGATTTCTCGGTCGTGTCATTTTTTTCTATGTAGCTGTCTAATTTTGTGCTTTGACTTTTCTTGTGAATTTTTGCCTGCTTAGTCATTGTCTTTTTATCTCTTGGTTCTCTTTGTCTTTCCCCTCATTTTTCATCCTTTTCCTTCTGCCTCTGCTCCCTTGTTCCCACAGGCCCTTAAATCTTTATTCCATGCTTTTCTTTTATGTTGTATTTCCCACTTCCCTTCCAAGCTTGGAAGTGTTTGCTCTGGCGAAGAAGCGTGGGAGAGAAGGGGGCCATGGAGAGGTCAGCATGAAAGTCCAGATGGAACCCACCCCAGGTGCCCACCCAGCCCAGCTGTTTTGAGAACATGGTGCTCTTCCTAATCGGACACTTTGTCAAAATCTGTATGAAAGAAGGACAGAAAATGGGGATTAGTCTGGTTGTTCTCCTCTCTCTGGCTCACTAGAGGATCCCTAGACAGGTTACTTCCCATCCTTAGGCCTCAAGTTTCCTGACTGTAAAATGAGGAGCTTGGATCCTTCTAGTCCTTCCCTACTTTGGAACCCCAGTATAGGAAACATGTGATTGCCTGAAGCTGCCTCAGAGTAGAGTCCCAAAGTTGCCTTCATAAGTGGGCCACTGCCATTGCCTTTCCATTTCCGTGTCTTGAAGGGCCACCTTCAGGCTTTGTGGAGCATCGGGTTGTTTAATAGATTTAACAGGGGGAGATAAGTTACTGACAAAGGTGTTAGAACTCTTGGCAGGCACAGAGGAACTGGGAAGGCAACCCAGAGATTGGCAACAGCAAGAATGCTCTATGATCCTGAGGGGTGGAAGGAGGTGGTGTTATCGGAGTCCTGGGCCAGCCTCTGGGTGCAGAAGTCATGGCAGGTCAGACAGTGGGAGCTGGAATTTTGAAGGAAGGGCTTTCTGAGGGGACCTGAAGTCTGACTCAGAAAGAGGAAGATGAAGCTTGATGTCTTCTTCTCACTGTTCGGTCTCTGAATGCAGTCTCAAATTTAGACACAAGCCACTTGGCAAAGAGCTTGGGGGTTGACCTGAAGGCAAAGGGGCAAATAACTAGCAGAAAGTGTTGAAAGGTATTGGGTCGGGGTGTCTGGGTGGCTCAGTGGGTTGAGCCTCTGCCTTCAGCTCAGGTCATGATCCCAGGGTTCCATTCCTGGCAGACTTTTGGCCTTTTGAAGAGAAGAACACAATCTCAGTTATCCTGGTCTCATTCTTTATCAGGGGGCCTCTGGGAATGTGGGACCAGAATATAAACACAGGGAACCAACAGTATGACTCAGTGGATCAGTATTGTGGATTACAGAAGTTTTGCTGCTCGACAGCTGCCTGTGATCTTTGGCCAGTGACTTAACCCTCAGCCTGGATTTCCTGATTTGTAAGATGGTTTTATTAGTCAGGATGCTACTGTTCCTCCACAGTCACAAGTTTTCTCCAGAATCTCAGTGACTGGAAATCCACAAAGGTTTATTTTTCATTATACATTCATTGCGAGTGACCTGGGAATGTGTCTGTCTTCACTGTGACCCCTGACTGATAGATCAGCTGCCAAAGTAAATATTCCCATTTTCCATGTCAAGAGAGAGAACTTAGTGTAACTATATATTCATGATTTATTGACCAGAACTAGTTACACAGCTCCACCTAACTTCATCTAAAGCAAGGAGGTATCTGGAAGGAGGAAGATTAGCTACGGTATTGGTTGGTTTGCGTTAATGACAGCTGCAGAGAGAAGTAATAATACTTCACTTTTCACAATAGTTTTGACTATTAGATAGCATGCGTGCTTAGTAGAATGCCTAACACATCGCCAGTGCTCCAGAATAGGAGAGGAAGCTATTCTTATTTTTCCTTTTATGATTCAGCATTGAATACATTTCCAGCGTACTTTACACTATCCACTTACTTAGTAAATTTCTCCTTTTTTTTCTTCCACCTGAAAATGCAGAGGTAGAATTAACCTTTTCCTCTCTGAATGTACCACAGATTTTTAGTAAATGTGGTTGAAGTGATGAAGTTTTAGACCTAGCCACAGACCCTACTCTCCTGAGCTTAGGTTTGACAAAGGTAGACAATTATTCTGTAAGATGATAACTTTGTGGAGTGATATAGCTTGGGTATCTGCAGTGGCTTGGAAGTTTGTTCACTGTGTTGGTTTTCAATTTAAGAGCAACAGGCTTTAAGCAGGCTTTCATCTG
The DNA here is from genome assembly GCA_002007465.1 of Ailurus styani. Lineage (NCBI taxonomy): Eukaryota > Metazoa > Chordata > Mammalia > Carnivora > Ailuridae > Ailurus > Ailurus styani. Next base: position 240,959 of record LNAC01001175.1, on the reverse strand, counting down.
AGTCAATGCAGAAACGGTCAATATGTATTATATGTCTATGAAGCTGGTGTCTGGATCAATTGCAATTAGTTTGCAGCAGATTGCATTAACATATCCAAAATTAATACAGCGAGTGTTCTAATGAAAAGGAATTGACCAGACCACACTGTTCTTAGTGGCTGTTTTTAGTCTCTCACATGCTCTTTTCAAACTGTAGTTCTTTTTTTCTTCTTCTGTTGATGGCTCTAAGTTGATGTGTCAACATAGACTTAATCTATTGATCCTTTCCCGTCTGCCTTTTAAAAGTGGTCCCAGAATATAGTATATATCTAATGTTTAATCTTTTCTTTCATTAGGAAGCTTTTACTAAATGCCTTAAATTTGAATTTTTCTTGGTATGTTATATGATGTGCTATTTAGACTCTTAAGTCAATGAGTATGTTCATGTGTGAAATTTTGTGTTTTTCAAATTACTAATGTTTCATCAGGACTGAAAAATTCAGAAGTAAGATTAACAAATCATAAAGTTAATAAATCATACAGTATATGATCTGATAATCATACAATCAGACAATCACTTGTCTGATAATTTATTTTGACTCCAATATTTTTTATTTGTGAAGAAGTGTGGCTAACTTCAACATTTAAAACATCATTACCAGTATTCGGAAGGCTGGAATAGAGAGATTTCTTTAGGTTCGATTATGTTGAAATTTGAGTTTTTTACGAGTGTGTAGATTTTTTTTTTTAAAGGTCTGAACTTTTACTTTTCTATTTTTAGAGAAAGTCACTTTCTGGAAATGAAAAATTACCTGTATTGGGAACAAAAGGACAAAAGGCAGGGCTTATTCATTTGGCCATCTAACTAGTATTTCTTGAGTATTTTCCATATGCCAAACACCATCACATTCTTCTTAAAAATACAAAGAAGTTGAAGACACACTCTGCCCTTGAGTAAAACCCAGTTTAGTCGTAAGGTTCTGGAGCCTTCTTGGAATATCCCTAGTCCAGAAGAGATCCATGAGTGCACTATAGCTTGGAGATTCCAGAAGAGAGTGCCATTTTAAGGACACACGTGAGGTCCTGAAACCTAATGGTTCTGTGTCGTAAAGCCCTGTGGAGCTGTTAATGGTCTGTGTGATATTGTCTGGGCCATCCACCAAGGCCATTGACAGAAGCCACTAGGAAGTGTGTCAAGTGATTTTCCTCCACCAATCTTGTGATTCAGTTGTGTGACTGATTTTTTTGGTTTGTGCATTAATGAGATTGTTACCTTACCTACTGTGAGTAGTGTTTGTTTTGTTTTGGTTTGTTTTTTTTGCATCATAACTTATGGTTGGAAATGAGCTTAAATTAGATATATTCATTTTTTTCTCTTTTTTCCTTTTAAAAATGGGTATAAATTTGATCAGGAATACTTTTGATTTTACTGAATAAAATGAGAAGAATTTATTTGTTCATGTTATTCTGCTCTTTGATTACTTTCTCTCAGCACATATTAGAAACTAACTGATTGTACATATTGGAAAACCACTTCTGGGCTCCTGGGTGGCTCAGTGGGTTAAGCCTCTGCCTTCGGCTCAGGTCAGGATCTCAGGGTCCTGGGATCAAGTCCCAAATTGGGCTCTCTGCTCAGCAGGGAGTCTGCTTCCCCTTCTCTCTCTGCCTGCCTCTCTGTCTTCTGTCTACTTGTGATCTCTCTCTCTCTCTCTGTGTCAAATAAATAAATAAAACATTAAAAAAAAAAAGAAAACCACTTCTACATGGTGCTCAAACAGTGACTTCAATATACAAGTTGCAGTTTTTAGGAAGTAGTTTAATTAAAGATGATTGTTTCAGGTTACGATCCTATTTGGTGTGTGAAAGAGATAATATCATTAAACACATAATGATTGTGCCTAACTTCCTATAAAAACTATGGTAAAGAAGTAGATTAATCTGGCCCATTGAACCTCAAAGTGTTAAAAAAAATTTTCTGAGATACCTTACAATGATTAATGATGTGCACACAGTTATTAAAATAATGCTGTGAACTTTATTTGGGGTGGAAATGGGGGGAGGCATATCCTGTGTAATAGAATTTTTAACATTTTTAAAAATAACCTTTTATTCTTAAATACTTACTGACTCATAGGGAACGGCAGAAGAAGAGCAATAGTCCTATGTTCTGTCCCCCCTCCTGCTTTCATGTTGACATCTTATTTAGTTTTAGTTCAGTGTCAAAACTAGGATATTGACATTGGCACATTCTTGTTAGCTAGATGATAGACCCTATTCATTTCTCACATTTCTTTAAACCTGCATCCATTTGTTGTGTATGTAGTTGTCCTTAACATTTTTGATAAGAAAAAGAATTAAGCATAAAGAATTTATATAGATTTTTTTTTTCTTTTTAAAAAGAACCCGTGTTGCTGATTGTCATCTGAGGGTACCTGTAAGACTGGCTACATGCGTTGACTATTATTTTTCTTGTTATTTTTAAGTGTTCTTACCTCTCTCTCTCAATTTCTCTAGGCAGTTCAATTAACCCCCCGAAGATGGCTGAACCTGCAGGAATACCAGAGCAAGAAACTGATGTCTGACCATGGAGTTCGAGTTCAAAGATTCTTCGTAGCAGACACTGCAAAGGAAGCTCTGGAGGCTGCTAAAAAACTAAGTAAGTTAATTCACAACAGGTGAAATCACACTTGCCCAAGTTAGTGACCTCACAGATAGCAGTGAACCAGTAGGTAAATTTCTTTGTAGTGGGTTATTACTAACGATGACAGATACGATGGAGAACTTTTGAGTTGCAAAGTCTAAAAAAGCCCAATTAGGAAAACTTGATGCTTTTTTATGAGATAGCAGTGTATGAGATGTCACTCTGGTAATTTTTCTGCCACCCTTTCACCTAGTTCTCTTTATCTGTGGATTGGTGGCTGGGAGAAATAAGGGTGAATGGTGTCGAGTGTCAAAGAGAAGGCCATAGCAGGGTAGGGCAGGAAAGATGGTTGGCATCTTTATTGAAGTCCCTAGAACATGGAGAAGGTTCTCTCTCAGTGGCTGGAGGAGAAGAAGGAGAAGCACATGCATTTAGAAGCCAGGCTGGCTTTGCGTCAGGGTTTTGCCCTCCTGTTTACCAGCTCTCTAACTTTGTATTAGTGCCTTTGCCTTTTTGTGCCTCAGTTTCCTTATCTAGAAATCAAGGTTAATGTGTTATCCCTCAAGTGCTGTCGTGAGTCTTTAAGGGGGACTATACATTGGTATGTGGTAGAAAATCTTATTTATTTCCCAATTATAGATTGAGAAATTAGGAAACTGATCCTGCTGTTTTTCCATGAATATTCCTTCTAGTGGTATACAGACTCTCTTACTGTTAGTCTGGTTTAGCACTGTCTAGTAGAAATATAATGCGAACCACATAAGTATTTAACAATTTTCTAGGTCACATTAAGAGAACTAAAAACAAATGGGTGAAACTAATTTTAGTAATATATTTCGTTTACCCCAGTATATCCAAACTGTTATTTCAACATGTAATTAATGCAAAACAGTTATCAGTAGGGTAGTGTACATCCGGTTTCTGTCCTACTCTTCAGGAATCTGGTTTTTATTTTACATTTCCAGCTCATCTCATTTCACACTCGCCACATTTCAGGTGCTCGATGGATATGTGGGGCTAGTGGCTACCATACTGGACAGCATAGAGCCAGACACTAGAAGGATGTGCATGTGTATTCTTTGCCTGCAGCTTTGGAAAGCGGTTGCTTCCCACTAGAAATAAAGAATGGAGTATCAGCTAACTGCCCTTGCCAGGCAGCTGTAGCAAAAGTTTGAGAGTAGAAGATAGAGACAGGCTCCATATTTCAATCTCCCAATTTTCTATGCTCTTTTAAGAGTAAGCAATGAGGTACTTCAGCTAGTAATTGTCCTTTATCATCCCTCCCAGATGCTTATATGCCAGATCCTCTCTATGTTGTATGGGTTGAAGTACATGTTTATTCTTCCCTTTGACATGTATTTATTGATTGTCAGCCACATGTATTAGGCACCGTGGCACAGCTGTGGAAGATAAGCAAGCCCTCTTTCTTTCTAGAACTTACACTCTAGAAGGAAATTAATTTTTAATTTTCAGATGCTAACTGTAGAAATTGAGAGTGACTTATAGTTTAAGAAATGGAAATTGGTTTCATTTTCAAAAACTATCAAATCGGTTTTCATGGTGGAAAAAAAAAAACGGTAAAATTCAACCTATACCTGAATGAGAGCTCCTCTGTACAGTGTGGGAATAGACTCAGTAAAGGTTAGTATTCCAACCTTTTTACATGAAAGGATCATTTTTGTTTTATTCTCCTGTGGTTTAGGGAATGGGTAATGAGAACAAAGAAATGTAAAGTTCAAGTTGGTCTTTGGTCTTCATTTTCCCCATTATTTCCACAAATGTGCTGACATACTAGTATTCCAGGTCCAAGGGTCCCTAAGGGAATTCTGCAAGCCAACTGATTACTGGCTCCTCCCCACTTAGGCATGGTGTAGAGCACACAGGGCTTATCTTTCAGATTTTTAAGGGAGATTTGGGTTTACTGAACTAATTGGCTTCTTAGTCACTGGTTTGTTTTATAAGCACTTATTTAGCCACTGCTTTGTGGTCGGGCATTGTATATCGTGCTTGTAAGACAGAATTTTTGCTCTGCAGGAATTAACAAGGTGGCATTTATATGCTGGGGCCTGAGTGAAGGCAGGGAAAGACACAGACAATTAAGCAAGTTTAAATAGAAGTAAAGTTAAAAACGTAAAATAAATTTTTCATAAAACCATTTTGGTTCTTGAGGAGGGGTTTTAAGAAAATCAAAGTGGATAAAAGGATTGAAATTAACCCAGCTGTGTCTGTACCTTGGTCCCTGCATACCTGTGATACTCATTTACATGGTGTGGCCATGGGAGTGCCTCTCTGATCCTGTTTAGAGTGAAAAGGGAATTTAGAGAACTAACCCAAGTCCCCCATTTCCTGAATGAATGAGTAATCCTCTTACTCACTGAGGAGTTTTGGAGGAAGGAAGGTCTTCTCTGGCTTTTGTCATATAATAGACAGTTTTGATCAGAGGGAATATTTTAAGTATTGGAAGAGGAGATGGAACCAAGTGTAGTTGGTTAAAACTGAAACGAGTAGATTGTAAATATAAAAGTCACTGAGATTGGCTAGAGAGAGCAAAACAAGAAGAATCTGGCAAAGCTTCACAGCGTTGACCTGCTTGTTGCTACAAAATAGACAAGAACCAATGGCACAAGTTTTACTAAATAGATTTGAGGTTAAGGTTAAAGCTGGATCACATGTGTATCTGATTGCTTTGAAAATGGGACATCTGCCCACAATTATATTTTAAAGGAGAAAAATTATAGAGAAGGATAATATGCTTAATGTGTGGTAAGTGTGATATAAGAGTTTATTGCTATCATCATCATCATTATTAGCATATGATCCCAAGGGATTCATGGCTGTCATGATTCAAATTCATAGACAAACCAGAGACATGTGAGAATCAGTATTTTTTGGATCATATGTTAAGAGAGTTCATTTTTTAAAATTTGAGATGTTTGTAAATGATTGAAATGTATTTACCTTTCTACTTTATTCATATTTGGATGTGTTTGAAATATAATGATATGTATAAAATATTTTGAATCAAATGTTAGTATTAGTCATGCCTATGATTTCTAGGATTCTCTGTATGGATTACTTCACAGAGCTCTTTCTTTATGTCTGAACCCACATTCCTGGTTGCCTGTAGGCCGCCTGTTTATGGATGTCTCCATCTCTCCTGGCCCAAATAGAATTTGTTATTCTCAGTTGCTCCAGTCTTTCTCTTCTTATCTCCCCTTATTTACCCATCTGAGATCCCTCCGATCATCTTTTTTCCCCTCTAATTTTCTATTTTAATTCCAGTTAGTTAATATACAGTGATATATTAGTTTCAGGTGTATGATAGAGTGACTCAACATTTCCATGCGTTACTACTCCTCATCACGACAAGTTCACTCCTATTTAGCCCATTCCCCTCTGGTAACCATTAATTTATTCTCTATCACTAAGAGTCTGTTTCTTGACTTGTCTCTCTCTCTCTCTTTTTCCCTTTTGCTCATTTGTTTTGTTAAATTCCACATATGAGTGAGATCATATGATATTTGTCTTTCTCTAACTTACTTTGCTTAGCATGATGACTCTTTAGCTCCATTATGTCCTTGCAAATCACAAGATTTAATTATTTTTTAAGGCTGAATAATATTCCATTATATATCTATTATCTATACATCTATATCTATCTACACACACACACACACTCCACATCTTTTTTATCCCTTCATCAATTGATTGACACTTGGGTTGCTTCCATCTCTTAGGTATTATAAGTATTGCTGCAGTAAACATAGGAGTGCATGTATCCCTTGAATTAGTATTTTTGTATTCTTTGGGTAAATATCCAGTACTGCAATTGCTGGATCAGATGGTAGCTCTATTTTTAACTTTTTGAGGAACCTCCATACTGTTTTGCCCAGTAGCTACACCAGTTTGCATTCCCACCCACAGTGCACATCCTTTTTCTCCACATCCTCACCAACACCTGTTGCTTCTTGTGTTGTTGATTTTAGCCACTCTGACAAGTGTGGGGTGATAGCTCATTGTGGTTTTGATTTGCATTTCCTTGATATTAAGTTATGATGAACATCTTTTCATGTGTCTATTGGCTGTCTGTTGGTGGTCTGTATGTTTTCTTTGGAAAAATGTATAATCATGTCTGCCCATATTTTAATTGGATTGTTTGAGTTCTGGTATTTGAGTTGTTTAATATCTCTATGTATTTTGGATACTAACCCTTGGTCGGATATGTCATTTACAAATATCTTCTCCCATTCCTTAGGTTGCCTTTTAGTTTTGTTGATTGTTTTCTTCACTGTGCAGAAGCTTTTTATTTTGATGTAGTTCCAAATGTTTATTTTTGCCTTTGTGTTTCCTTTGCCTCAGAAGATATATCTAGGAGTAGCTATGGCCAATGTCAGAGAAGTTGGTGCCAAGTTCTCTTTTAGGATTTTTATGGTTTCAGGTCTCACATTTATGTTTTAAATTCACTTTGGATTTATTTTTGTGTATGGTGTAAGAAAGTAGTCCAGTTTCATTCTTTTGCATGTTGCTGTCCAGTTTTCCCAACACTGTTGAAGAGGCTGTCTTTTTTTCATTGGATATTCTTTCCTGTTTCGTCAAAGATTAACTGACCATCTAGCTGTGAGTTCATTTCTGAGTTTTCTCCTCTGTTCTGTTAATCTATGTCTGTTTTTGTGCTAGTAGTATACTATTTTGATCATTATAGTTTTGTAATATAATTTGAAGTCTGGAATTGTGATACCTTCAGTTTTGCTTTTCTGCTTTAATATTATTTTGACTATAAGTGGTCTTTTGTGATTTCATACAGATTTTAGAATTGTTTGTTCTAGTTCTGTGAAAAATGTTATTGGTATATTGATGGGGGTCGCATTAAATGTGTAGATTGCTTTGAGTAGTATAGACTTTTTTTAAGTATAGACATTTTAATAATATTTATTCCAATCTATGAGTATGGCATATCTTTCAATTTCTTGGTGTTGTCTCCAATTTCTTTCATAAGTGTTTTATAATTTTCAAAGTATAGATCTTTGACCTCTTTGATTAGGTTTATTCCTAGGTATCTTATTATTGGTGCAATTGTAAATGGGAGTGTTTTCTTAATTTCTCTTTCTTTTGCTTCATTGTTGGTATGTAGACATACAGCAGATTTCTGTACATTGATATTGTGTCCTACAGCTTCACTAAATTCGTGTGTCAGTTCTAAAAGCTTTTTGGTGGAGTCTTCCAGGTTTTCTGTATATAGTATCATGTCATTTGCAAATAGTGGAAGTTTTACTTCTTCCTTACTGATTTAGATGTCTTTTATTTCTTTCTGTTGTCTGATTGCTGAGGCCCAGACTTCCAGTGCTATGTTGAATAAAAGTGATGACTATGGACATCCTTGTCTTGTTCCTGACCTTAGGAGAAAAGCTCTCAGTTTTCCCCTATTGATGATAATGATAGCTGTGGGTTTTTCATATATGACCTTTATTATGTTGAATTATGTTCCCTCTAAACCTACTTCGTTGAGGGTTTTTATCATGAATGGATGTTGTACTTGGTCAGATGCTTTTTCTGCATCTATTGAAATGATCATATGATACTTACCCTTTCTCTCATTGATGTGATATATCATGTTGATTGATTTATGGGTATTGAACCACCTTTGCAGCTCAGTGATAAATCCCACTTGATTGTGGTGACCGACTTTTTAAAATGTATTGTTGAATTTTTTTTGCTAGTGTTTTATTAAGTATTTTTGCATCTATGTTCTTCAAGGATATTAGCATGTGGTTCTCTTTTGTGGTATTATCTTTATCTGGTCTAGGTATCAGGATAATTCTGGCTTCATAAAATGCATTTTGAAATTTTCTTTCCTTTTCTATTTTTTAGAATAGTGTGAGAAGAATAAGTATTAACTTTAGCTGTTTGGTAGAATTTGCCTGTGAAGCCATCTGGTTCTGGACTTTTTTTTTTTTTTTTCCATTACTGATTACTTTGCTGGTTATCCGTCTGTTCACATTTTCTATTTCTTCCCTTTTTTTTTTTTTGTAGTTTGTATGTTTCTTGGAATTTATCCATTTCTTCTAGGGTGTTCAGTTTGTTGGCATGTAATTTTTCATAATATTCTCTTATAATCTCTTGTATTTCTGTGGTGTTGGTTGTTATTTCTCCTCTTTCATTTGTGGTTTTGTTTTTCTTTCTCTTTTTGTGTTTTTGATGAATCTGGCTAAAGGTTTATTAATTTTGTTGATCTTTTCAAAGAACTAGCTCCTGATTTCATCAATCTGTTCTATTATATTTTTTAGTTTCTGTATCATTTATTTCCACTCTTATCATTGTTATGTCCTTCCTTCTGCTGATTTTGGGTTTTGTTTGTTGTTCTTTTGCTAACTCCATTTAAGGTATTTTGAAATTTTCTTTGCTTCTTGAGGTAGGCCTGTATTGCTGTAGACTTCTTTCTTAGACCTGCTTTTGCTGCATCCTAGAGGTTTTGGACCATTGTGTTTTCATTTTCATTTGTTTCCATGCACTTTTTAATTTTTTTTCTTTATTTCCTAGTTGATCCATTCATTGGTTAGTAGCATGTTAATTAGCCTCCATGTATTTGTGGTCTCTCCAGATTTTTTCTTATAGTTGACTTCTAGTTTCACACCATTATGGTCAGAAAAGATGCATGGTATTTTTTCATTCTTCTTGACTTCATTCTTGAATTTGTTGAGTCTTGTTTTGTGGATGAATCTTCTGGAGAATGTCCCATGTGCATTTGAAAAGTATGTGTTTTTTGCTGTTTTAGGGTAGAATGTTCTGAACATGTCTGTTAAATCCATCCATTCCAGTATTTCATTCAAAGCCAGTATTTTCTTATTGATTTTCTCTCTGGATGATCTGTCCATTAATGTATGTGAGATGTTAAAGTCCCCTACTATTATTGTATTTTTATCAATTAGTTCCTTTATGTTTTTATTAAGTGTTTGGGTGCTTCCGTGTTGGGTGCATATCTTCTTGTTGGATTTTCCCCTTATTTTTATCTAGTGTCCTTCTTTGTCTCTTGTTATAGTCTTTGTTTTAGTCTATTTTGTCTGATATAAGGATTGCTACTCTGGCTTTCTTTTGACATCCATTTGAGTAATAAATGTTTCTCCGTCTCCTCACTTTAAATTTTCAAGTATCTTTAGGTCTAAAATGACTCTCTTTTAGACAATATATAGACAAGTCTTGTTTTTTAAATTCATTCTTTTACCCTCTGTCTTTTGATCAGAGTGTTTAGTCCATTTACATTCCAAGTAATTAGTGGAAGTTATTTTTTATGTCATTTTATTATTTGGTGGTTGTTTCTTTTTATATATATATTCAAAATATCATTTAATTAACTGTGTGTACTGCTTTTTAACAATAGGCCATGAACATTTTTCTCTATAAAAGAAATCCATGGTATACTATCTTTTAATAACAAAAATTATTCAAGTCATATATGATTACAAGTTTACATAGTCCTAATCACTTTTCCTTGACTGTAGCATGATATTATAATAGATTCAAATGTGCAAATAGTTTTTTAAATTAAATTAAATTTTTTCAGTGTTCTAAGATTCATTGTGCATCACACCCAGTGCTCCATGCAATATGTGCCCTTCTTAATACCCACCACCAGGCTCACCCATCCCCCCACCCCCTCCCCTCCAAAACCCTCTGTTTCTCAGAGTCCACAGTCTCTCATGCTTTGTTTCCCCCTCCGATTTACCCTCATTTACTTTTCCTTTCCTTCTCCTAATGTCCTCCATGTTATTCCTTATGCTCTGCAAGTAATTGAAACCATATGATAATTGACTTTCTCTGTTTGACTTATTTCACTTAGCATAATCTCCTCCAGTCCCATCCATGTCGATACAGAAGTTGGGTATTCATCCTTTCTGATGGCTGCGTAATATTCCATTGCGTATATGGACCATATCTTCTTTATCCATTTGTCTGTTGAAGGGTATCTGGGCTCTTTCCACAGTTTGACGATTGTGGGCATTGCTGCTATGAACATTGGGGCATATATGGCCCTTCTTTTCACTACATCTATATTGTTGGGGTAAATACCCAGTAGTCCAATCACCGGGTCATAGGGTAGTTCTATTTTTTAATTTTTTGAGGAATCTCCACACTGTTTTCCAAGGTGGCTCCACCAACTTGCATTTCCTTTGTGGTTATTTCTGAAGATTTTCTCTGATCCTTGTTTTTCTCTCTTTCATGTCTTGCCGATTTTCTTTAGTGGTCTGATTTTCTTTCTCTTTATTCTTTCCGTATTTATTGTTGTTTTTGGATATATGTTTGCCGTTAGGTCTGTATGTAACTTCTGCATATAGCAGTCTAGATTAAGTTGATGGTTGTTTAAGTGTGAACCCATGATTTACTTCTCTCTTCCCCATGTTTTATGTTTATGATGTCATATTTTATATCCCTTTATTTTGTGAGTTCCTTGACTGATTCTTTACAGCAATATTCATTTTTACTGCTTTTGTGTTTCTGATCTTTATATGTCACTCTGGTCTCTCCTTTCCACTCAAGCCCTTTAAATATTTCTTGTAGGGCTGACTTAGTAGTCATAAATTCCTTTAAATTTTTTTATTGTCTGGGAAACTTTTTATATCTCCTCCTATTCTGACTGATAGCCTTACTGGATATTCTTGGTTGCACAGTTTTTTCCCTTTCAGTACTTNGGGAAACTTTTTATATCTCCTCCTATTCTGACTGATAGCCTTACTGGATATTCTTGGTTGCATAGTTTTTTCCCTTTCAGTACTTTGACTGTATCATGCCACTCCCTTCTAGCTTAGAAAGTTTTTGCTTGAAAAAACTGCCATCCTCGGAGAAAGGGGAACCCTCCTACACTGTTGGTGGGAATGCAGGCTGGTGCAGCCACTCTGGAAAACAGTATGGAGATTCCTCAAAAAGTTGAAAATAGAGCTACCCTATGACCCAGCAATTGCACTATTGGGTATTTACCCTTAAAGATACAAAGGTAATGATCCTCAGGGGCACATGCACCCGAATGTTTATAGCAGCAATGTCCACAATAGCCAAGCTATGGAAAAGACCTAGATGTCCATCAACAGATGAATGGATAAAGAAGATGTGGTATATACATACAATGGAATACTATGGAGCCATCAAAATAAATGAAATCTTGCCATTTGCAACTACATGGATGGAACTAGAGGGTATTATGCTAAATGAAATAAGTCAATCAGAGAAAGAATTATCATATGATCTCTGTGGTATGAGGAACTTGAGGGGCAGGGCAGGGGGTCGTTNTAGAGGGTATTATGCTAAATGAAATAAGTCAATCAGAGAAAGACAATTATCATATGATCTCTGTGGTATGAGGAGCTTGAGGGGCAGGGCAGGGGGGTCGTTGGGGGTAGGGAGGGAAAAAATGAAACAAGATGGGATCAGGAAAGAGACAAACCATAAGAGACTCTTAATCTCATGAAACAAACAGAGTTACTGGGATTGGGAGGGTAGGGATAGGGTGGATAGGTTATGAACTTTGGGGTTTGTGCTGTGGTGAGTACTGTGAGAGCTGTAAGCCTGATGATTCACAGACCTGTACCCCTGGGGCAAATAATAATAAAATAAAATTAAAGGGTGCTTGGGTGGCTCAGTGGGTTAAAGCCTCTGCCTTTGGCTCAGGTCATGATCTCAGGGTCCTGGGATCAAGGCCTGCATCGAGCTCTCTGATTGGCAGGGAGCCTGCTTCCTCCTCTCTCTCTGCCTGCCTCTCTGGCTACTTGTGATCTTCCTGTCTCTCTCTCTCTCTCTGTTAAATAAATAAATGGAATCTTTAAAATAAAATAAAATTAAATTAAAAATCTCCTGCCATCCTTATGAGTTTTCCTTGTAAGTTACTCTCTTCTTTTATCTTGCTGCTTTTAAAATTTTTCCTATATCAGTGTATTTTGCTATTTGAATTGCAATATATCCTAGTGAGGGTGTGCTTTTGTTGATTTTGATGGGAGTTCTCTGTGCCTCCTGGATCTGTGTATCTGTTTCCTTCCCCAGATTAGTGAAGTTTTCACCTATTATTTCTTCAGATACACTTTCTGCCCCATTTTCTCTCTCTTCTTTGGGACTCCTATAATATAAATGTTACTATGTTAAATGGTGTCACTGATTTCCCTAAGTCTATTCTTGTCTTGCATAATTATTTTTTCTCTCCTTTGTTCAGCTTGATTACTTTCCATTACTCTTTTAGGTCACTAATTTTTCCTCTGCTTCTTCCATCCTACTGTTCATTCCATCAAATGTGTTTCTCATTTCACTTTATTTCTGCTGTTACTCCTCATCTCTGTTATGGTTCTCATTTATGTCTTCTACTCTTTTCTCAAGTCCAGGGAGTATACTTGTGATCACCTTTAAATTCTTTATCAGGCCTATTACATATCTCTGGCTATGGTCTTGTCTTGTTCTTTCTTTTGGGATAAATTTCTCTGTCTTCTCATTTCCTCTAAGTCTCTGTGCTTATTTCACTGTGTTAGGAAAGTCAGCTACATCACCTGTTCTTGAGGGTAATGACCTTATAAAGATGAGATCCATAGTGCCCTGCCATGTGGTGCCCCCTGTTTCTGATTGTCTGGAGCTTCTGGAAGTGTCTTCAGTGTGTGCTGTATGTTTTCTGCTGTTTTGTTCTGACTACTTAATTCTCTAGTCTAGTTGTCTAAAGAGGCTCTTTTTGCCTGTTGTGGGGAGTGTTTGGTCCTTTGCTTGAATATGGTGAATTTTAACTAGGTGTGCTGTGGTCTGCTTGTGAAATGAGACCTTTTGTTGCTGCCACCAGAACCAAGGTTCTGCAAACCTGCTCAGTTGGGAGATTCATTGTGGGCAGGTGTTTGGGCCAGTGTTCTTAGGAGGGGGCCTGCTGCACTGTGAAGACCGGGAAGGGCGGTTCTGCCAGGATGTGGGCCTGGGGGCAGGGGAGCATGGCCAGGGTTTGGTGCAAGCAAATTTGGTAGCAAGTGTCTGCACTGTGCTGGTTCCCACAGCTGGCCCTGTGCTTATGCTGAGGTTGGGGGGAGGGAGATGGCGCCTGCCAGCTCCCCTGTTTCCAGAGGGGTCTCTGCAGAAATACTGCCTCTCTGGGACATGCTCCAAGATGAAGAATTAACCTCCCCACTCTGTGTCCCCGGTGCCCTTCCGGTCGCTTTTCCCATGCCGTATGTCTGTGGGCTATTTGTTCTGCCTCTTCTCCAAGAGCAGCCCCAATGCTCTATGAGCTGTCCCAGAGCCAAGCACACTGACCTTCAGAATTTTAAGCTTCAAGTTCCACTGGTTGCAAGCACCCATGAAATTTGGGTTCTCTCATCCTTCAAGCTAATTTCCCAGGGGATCCACCTTCCCTGTGTGTTCCGCTGCGTGCTATTCTATTTCTTGCCCCTCTCTGCAACTATAGCTCCCCCTCCACCACAGCAGTCACAATCTGTTTTTCTCCCAGACAGTGTCTCTGCACTTTCTTGATGTGGCCTCCCTTTTACCTTCAGTTGCGCAGTTTGTTCTGCCAGTCTCAGATAGATTCTTGTGGTATTTAGGATGATATAATAACTATAGTAACTGTGGATCAACACGAGCCTAGGAACCTCCTCCTATGACACCATCTTCCGTTCCTTCTCTAAATGTTGCCACTGTTAGTGTAGTGTTTTTATTTTGCTAAGCAAGGAAATAGGTAGGGGTAAGGTTAAAAACTTGCCAAAGTTGTACAGCTAATAAATGACAAAGATAGGATTTCTACCCAGCCAGATTAGATTTAATCTCCTCCCCAAGCATTTTTCCTCTTTGCTAACTTAATGATGATATTCTTGGGAGATTTTTATGTGTGAGTCAGCATGTTGAAGATGGAAAATGCATATTAATATAATTAGAAGATTGAATTAAAACTAGATGTGGCAGGTTCTAAGGCACAATTTATAGAAACTGTGTAATCTGCAGATATTTTCTTAATGATTCATTTTGTTGTATCTCTTTGGCAGTAGAATGTGTTGCCATATAGTTATGGAAAGCTTGTTCATTTGAGCATTTGTTTGAAATGGGTAATGCAAACCTTTTTGTGAAACACAATTCATAATGATAAGATATTGAATGAGAGTCTCATTTTCTTGCATAGAAAATAGACTTATGTCTGATTGAGAGAGTAAATCTGGTTTGGTGAATTAAGTTTTTAATATGTGGATAATATTCATTTCTGCAGCAGTTTATATGAACTACCTTTTGTAATCATGATTTAAGGAGGACATTGTACCCCTTGCATTCAATTTTCTCAGAAGGTTTATTAATTATGCTTTCCTCCTCTATGCATTAAATTTAATGTACACAATCAATAGATAATTACAGAATACCTACTGTATGCATAACTAATCTTTATGTTGCCTTTCACTTCTTTTTAAAGATGAATGAAAGAATGTGTCTGTCATGTAACTTGAAAGCCTGTCTTAATGGAGTAATTGCATATAAGTATAGATGAAACTTATCTAGGACTACTACCTTTTAGTTTTAGGAGTCTGCATAATTAATTATTCCAATCATGTTGATGTGAGACTCTCAACATTTGATTAAGCAAGAAGATTGTAATTCAAAAACTCACAGTTTTATTTTTTGCCAGGAAAGAAATTGAAATATGAATGGAAAAATTAATCTTCTCTGAGCTAATGACATGCATCCTAAAATGGAGATAAGGAGCTTTTATTGAACTTGGCTAGCTTTGGATTGCTTTCAGCTACAACATGTTTCCATTTGTCAATATAATAACTTATTCTTTGAGTTTTATATAATCACATCCTAAAGCCTGAATTACTTACAGCATTAAGGAATTGTATTTTATATAAAAAGGAAACTGCTGCCCATTGACTACTGATTGACATGTACTATTAATCCTATAGGCAATTAAATACATGGCAAACCTTGATTTTGTGGCTTTGTCATATCACATTATATGGTTAGGATCTTGCAAAAAGATCCCACTCCCTTTGTGCTGAGATGATGGTTATGATTATCTTCTAAGGACAGGTGAAGATCACATTGATTTCTGTGTAGTAAATCTTCATTTTACCTTCATATCACCATTGTTTTGAATCTGGAATCAGGAATGCAAAGAAGCAAGAGTCAGGGCAAGTGTGATCCATCAGAGTTTGAAGCAGTATCTGTTTTCTAGGAGCAGTGGTGGTGTCCTCACGAGATAGGTGGTTCCTGTGGTGAGATTTGACTGCTAGACCCCTTTGATGCCTTCCTATTTTCTGAGACTGATTCTCCCACCTCCTAGGTGCACCTCCCCAGTATCTTTTCTGTAGTTTACTTCATGATTATTTCAGTTAGAGTTAATTTTTATAGCCTTCTGCTAGGAATTTAACTCATCCAGACAAAAAGTGCTTCGCAGATCTTGAGACATAATAAATGCTCAATAAATATTATTGTTACTCAGAAAATGTTCACTTGCTCACGGTCATGTTTACTTATAAATGATCCTAAAGAAACACCTTAATTACATTAATTGACATTAACAGCTTTCTTTAACTGTCTTTATGAAGAGAGGAACCCATTCAATAATTTGTAGCTTTTAGTATTATTTCCTATTGCACATATTTTTCCAAAGAGATCCCTGGTTTTATAAAATGTTCCTTTCTCTTCTTCTTGAGTCTGCAAATATAAATGGGCTTCTCCAGTCATCTCCTTAGAATTTCTCTGTGCTAGACCATCTTTTCTCTAATTATCCTATGATGTTCACTGAGTAGAAGCAGCAGGAGACCTATAGAGTGCATAAGACAGGTTGTGAGCAGGCAGGCTTTATGGAAGTGCATATGGTTTCCTATCAGTTCCCTGAGAAACTAATGAGAATGGCACTTTGAAAGTCAATGCCTCAACTTGAATTTTGGCAGTATGGTAAGACAAGGATTAATTATTCCCCTCACATATTAACCAGTACAGATAATAGTGATGGCATTTAACCTTTGACCTCTTGCCATGCGCCTGGCATCATGTTGAGCCTTCAGTGAGTATGATCTCATGCAATCTTCATTTAAACCAGAGGGTACGATTTTCGTTGAAGGACTGGTTCTGCACAGCATCAGATCTCCTCATGCCCATGATCGTGTATCCACGGTAACTAACATAATTTCACTTCCTGTTTTCTCAGTGTGGTGTTAATGGAGTTATTTATTAACTTGTTTCATGGAGCTACCTCATTGTAAATGAACAAAGAAGTTATGTTGCCACATGGTCTCATTTTCAAGGATTTTCCTGTGAATTATTGTTCCCTGGGGTCTTTCACTCACCCACTGTACAGGTTGGTAGCTCTGAATGTCCAGAGGGTGGTTTATAGTGTTGTAAGTGTGGAACAGCTTTGTCTGGGCTAAGTGGGCATAGGAACTAGCAATGTATTATCTGTCTGTCTGGATATAGTGGCCTTTTTTAATGAAATCTTATATGTAAACAGACAAATCTCTTCTGATTATAAAAATAATGTGCTCAATTATTTTGATTTAAAAAAATACAGAAAAGTGCAAAGACGTAAAATCCTCCTCACACCCTGTTATCCAGAGGGAACCTGCCTTAATATTGATATATTTCCCTCCATTTCTCTTATGCATTCATTCATTCATTTAGCCAGCAACATTAATTCCTGTGTACATATGCATATAAACATAATTGAGAGACTGTTTGTTTTTAAGTTTGGGAAAATACGATGCATACAGTTTTATAATTCTACTTTAAAAATTTTACATTATAACATGAACATTACTCAAGTGTTAACTTTTTTTTTTTTTTTAAACAACACTGTTTTAATGGTTGTAGGATAATTCCCAGATTGGCTATATTATTTCTTATAGTGACTTAGATTATTTTTTTTCTGTTTCTTCATGTTGTGTGATGCTAGCTCCTATAACCCATAAACTGTCAAATTCCAATTAGCTTTATACAGTAAAGAGGTTATTTCTTAATTATGTAGAAGTTCAACGTGGTCTTCTTGGTTTGCCTCTAAGTGCTGACTCACAGATCGAGCCTCCTGTCATCCCACTCTGCTCTCTTCAACACGTGATTCCCAGTCATGACCTGGTGATTGTGTTCATTCCAGCCACCTAATAGGTGAAAAGAACATGACCAATTCCATGTAGGGATTTTGCGTGGACCACATTGTTTTGCTCACATTCTATTGGCTAAAGCTCCTCAGGTGATCACAGTGAAGAACAGCAAGAGAGACTGGGAGGTAGAGTCTCAAGGCGCACTTCGGAAATGATTTGGTGATCACATAGCATTCTCTGCAGCATTTAGAATTTGGAGGAAAATTGTCCCTCTACTTCCTGGCTTAGACTGAGCATGGACTGTGCAGTCAGAACAGACCTCTCCCCCTGGCTCTGTTTCGCTTACTTCAGCCATACTGACTTGACTGTAAATTTGAGGATAAGAACACATACTTCAAGGAATGATTAAGATAAAAAAAAAAACAACATGCAAATGCAGCACATGCCTTATACAAATGAGGTACTCACCAATTTCCTTTCTTCTTTTCTTCCTTCATTTCTGGTCCGAACTGAGCACATGTTCTCAAGTATAATAAAAGGAATATAATAACCGTTATTAAAAACATCAACAGTGGATTAAAAATAAAAATGCTCAGTGATTTTGCAATAATACCCAAGTGTTAAACTATATTTATTGTACAGCTCGTCAGCTGATTTGAACATGAATATATTACTCCTGTGCTGTTGGTTGATGGGAGATGGTGGTATATATGAAATCAGAGGTATGATTTTGAAAGAAAATGAAAACCATTCTTTTTTTACATTACAACAGAATAAATATTACCTAAGGAATTATGCTTTTAAGATGTTACGCTATTCCCTAAGGTGGTTGTTACAGGAGTTGGCAGTGTTTAACAGATGTTCATAAATAGTACTAAGGCTCCGCTTGAGTTTTCTAGGTTACTTACAAAAAAGTCAGGAAATGAATTGAGAAAGTTTTAAAAAATGTATTGCTTGATCTACCTTAGGATGAAAACCAGATGAACAACAAGCTACCTCAATTATATGTGTGTGTGTGTGTGTGTGTGTATATGTGTGTGTGTGTTTACTTTTATTTGACATGGAACAAGCTAAGGGATTTGTTGAGTCTGTTGTTCTTTCAAATTAAATGTGGGCCAATTATTAGAATATTTTTTGTCTTCAGGCTTTTATTTGAGTGAGTATACCAATCACTTCAGTATGGGGAGAAAGAAGCAGATGGGATGTGGATAACAGGGGAAAAATAATAGTGCTGAAAGTATTTGATATGCAAAACTCAAACTGTTCCCAGTCTTCAGGTGCTAGATGTAGCACTGAAAAACAGCTTCACATAAACACATATTTTCTTTATAAATAACCTACACATAAGCATCATAAACATGAGGAAATCTAGATCCCCTCATGCCTTTCTTTCCTCTTGCCCAGAATTCCTTACTGTGTTTCCCTGTTCAGTGGATTCAGGTGAAACTCACATGGCCACTTGTGTTTTACATGGTCTGTCTTTCCCCCACTGCTCCCTGCTTTGTGCTTGTTTTCTGTTGTGTGTCCATATCACTTTTTTTCCTGCCTTCGTCTGTGTTCTTTCCTTCACAGAGTGCCTTCTAACCCAGTGATCAATCCCTCTGGAGTTGGTGTTAAGTTTACATCCTGAGCCTGCCCCATCCTAGCTGTGTGGCTGGAGGCAAGTGGCTTAACCTCTAGAATCCTCCGTTTCCCCATCTGTAAAATGGGTTTACCATTCCTAGGGTAGCTATGAAACTGAAATGAAGGGGCACCTGGGTGACTCAGTCAGTTGAGCGTCCAACTCTTGATTTCAGCTCAGTCCTGATCTCAGTGTTGTGAGATCTATCCCTAAGTTGGGCTCCACACTTAGGGCTCCTTCTCCCTCTGCCCCTCTCCCTGCTCAAATGCTCTCTCAGTCTCTCTCAAGGAAAGAAAGAAAGAAAGAAAGAAAGAAAGAAAGAAAGAAAGAAAGAAAGAAAGAAAGCAGTGAAATGGTCACGTGTGTATCAAGTTTAGCAGAGTCTCACTAATGGGTACCTGGGATCATTATCATTATAATTATCACCTATCCATCTTGGTCCAGTTTAACCATCACCTCTCAGTGATACCTTCTGGGAGGCATGTGGTGATATTTAACTAGGTGGGCTCTGGAGGAGATAGTGTTGGTTTCAATCCTTGCTTTACCTCCTTACTAGCTACATTTTAAATTCAGTAGAGCTCTATTTCCTCATCTGTAAAATATGGGATGTCAGTAGTATCTATCTATGGGTTTGATGGAGGGAGTGACCTAGGTCTTATTATAGTGTCTGGCTCATAAGAAACATTAGTAGATGTTGTCCTCATATATATTCACATATTTGAATTGAGATATGGTGGACATGTGACATTTTATTGATTTCACATAATGATTCAATATGTGGTATATATTGGGATATGATCACCAAGTTAAATCTGGTTAGCGTCTGTCACCAACACATAATTAGAATGGTTTTTTTGTTTGTTTTCTTGTGAGGAGAATTTCTAAGATCTATTTCTTACCAACTTTCAAATATATAGTATAGTATCATTAGGTATAGTTAGCGTGCTGTGCATTATATCTACATGATTTATTTACTTGATAACTGGATATTTGTACCTTTTGACCCCCTTCACCCATTTTACCTACCTTGCACCCCTTGCCTCTGACAACCACCAGTCTCTTTTCTGTTTCTATGAGTTCTTTGTTTTGTTTTGTTGTTTTTTATATTCCACACATAAGTGAGAGCATACGGTATTTGTCTTTCTCTGTCTTATTTCATTTAGCATAATACCTTTAAAGTCCACCCATTTTATTGCATATGGCATTTCTTTCTATTTATGGCTGAATAGTGTTCTTGTGTGTGTGTGTGTGTGTCTGTGTGTGTGTGTGTGTGTGTGTCTATCCGTCATCCATTGACAGACACTTAAGTTCTTTTCGCATCTTGGCTGTTGTAAATAGTGCTACAGGCAGGGGTCGGAGGGGCAGAGGGGCAGGAGGAGGGGAGAGGAGAATCTTAAGCAGGTTCCACTCTCAGCACAGAGCCCGATGCAGGGCTTGATCTCACTACCCTGAGATTATGACCTGAGCCAAAATCAAGAGTTGGCCGCTTAACTGGCCAAGCTACCCAGGCGCCCCTAAGGATGACTTTTTGATAACAATTTTCTTTTATGTGAAGCCTGTTTATTAGGACAGAGTATGATAGCTATGAGTATTATTCCATTAATTCATGCAGCTATTAAGTGAAGGATGAACAGGTGATGAACAGGCCTTCCTGACGCTATTAGAGATGACTACGGGAGTGGGGAATAAATTGCTTGGTTGGGACAAAGTTTGCATCTCTGTTCCAGGCCCAGGGCTGTTTCCCATTCATCTTTGCATTCCTGGAACCTCAAATGTATTATGTGTTCCATAAATGGTTACAAATTGGAAAAATCAGTAAGAGAATAGACACCCAAGGAACCTTCCATCTAGGGTAACTGTGGCCAAGAGGGACTTCTCTGATGGACATACTCTGTAGGGTTGTTTTTGTTTTGTTTTATTTTGTTTGTTTTTATTTTGGTTTTCACCTTAGCCATACATTTATTTATTGTGCACTTTATTATTTATTTATTTATTTATTTATTGCATGTATTTTATTTTATTTTTTTCTGCTGCCATTGGGTCATGTCCTTAAGCTGTGTCTAGAGAGAAGGCAAACTTTAAGGGAGTAGCAGCCCTATGGGCCATGGCAGGAAGGTGGGAAGTCATGAACAGAGGTATCAGCAAGGTAGTTACTGGTGGGAAAGAGAAGCATGCCGCCTGAGGGAAGTGTACATGGCTACCTTCCACGATAGGATTCTGTGGACAGCCCCTCAAACCGATACTACTTTGAGTAAACCCCAAGTCGCTTTTTGCCTTTGCAGGTAGGGAAGCTTTTGGGTATACAATCAGAATTCATCAGACTAAAGAGTTTAGATACTTTGCAACCAAACTCATGAGAATGATGTATAAACCAGAATACCAGTGGACCCATTCACGAAATGAAATGGTTTGTTATTGTTGTAGTTGTTGTTGTTTTGTCACTAGAATGTTCATATCTATCATCCTAATTGATGACAGATTTGTTTTACCTGTACATGGTTGTCCTCCTGCCCCGCCCCCATTTTCAAGCAGAAGAGCACATTTAGGTGGAGGCTGAGACTTTCATTTACTCATACACTCAACAGATATATGTGTAAGGTGGTGGGAAATATATCAGCTAACATTGTCTTGAGAACGTGATGTACATTTAATAAATGCTGTTAAGTGCTTTGCCTGTTTTGTCTTGTAGAATCCTCCTTAGATATTTCAGAGGTAAGTCATCATGTTGTTTGTAGAAGAATCCTCTAAGAGGTCCAGGCAAGCTGGACTCTGAGTTGCACCTTTAGTAGCTATGTAAGAAGATTTACAAATTCCAGGAAAAAAAAAATAGAGACCTTCTGAGTGACAGAAAATTACAGTCAAAGACCTTTACCTCTGAGCCCAAAGCCAAGGAATCAGGGCCTCTAGCATATGTAGCCTTACTCAGGAAGCTGCTTGCCTTCACCCAGGGACCCTGATCCATTTCTGCCCATCCTCTTGCTTCCTAAAGCTTAGTCCAAAACACCCTAGACTGAGCAGGCTCCCACGAAAGCCCTTCCTTACTGCGTGAGACCTGTTTGACATCCTGTCTCTTGGATCTCTTGCTTTTGTTAGTCCAAACTCTCAAGAGTTCTGGTGTCTTCCCCTCCCTTACTGTGACTACTATAAGCAGCACCCATTAACTGAACAAGCATCTAGGTCTATTGTGTTTCACATTACAAAGATGTTCTCAATATAGAAACATCCACTGTCATGATTCAGTGCCTTTGAACTTCACAGTGGTTAGAGTTTAAAGGGGTCTTTTGTGAACACTGAAGTCCCCAAAGAAGGTGGATTGCTGAAATTTTCCACTTGGCCAATAGTATGGATCTCTAATGATAGAGAATGATACTTTCATTGTTTCTGTTTCAGTCTGTGGCTAAAAGGCTTGCCATTTCATAAGACCAAGCAACTTTTTATTTGTTCAGCTTCTTCTGATTTAAGCAAAGTAGTTTTGGTGGTGGTAGTGTGGGACGCTGTTATAGGAGTTTGATATTAAGTACTATTCATTCAGAAAGAGTGGTACAACTAAAAGTCTGGTATAATTCTTTCTGGTTTTTATAAACTTACATTCAGCTAACTTTTTTTCCCTGTTAAATCCCTTTTCAACCTTTAATTTAAAACTAAAATGACTGATAAACATCATATATAGCTCTACTGTCTTATCGATTTTTCACTTTCTGTTTTCAATAATAAAAATCTTTTACACTTAAAACCAGGAGAGTATCAGATTAACAGATTTTCTGGATCACTGGGCACCATTCAATTGATATTCGGTAACTTACTGAGAGCATATTTTCCGTACATGAAGTTGGCGGCAGTACAGAGAACAAACAAATTAGCAAACAGTTTATGGATTGTGAGGAGTTCTGTGACAGAAACAAATGAAAGGTAGTCATGGAAGACTAAGGATGGTCCAGGAAGTCTTCTTTGAGGGGGTGATTTTAAGTTGATATGAAAGAATGGAAGGAACCAGTCATGAGGAGAATAGGGAGTAAGGTGTTCCGGCAGAGGTACAGATGGGGCCAAGATCCTGAGTTTGACAGCCTTATCAGTTTGGAAAACAGAAAGCAGACCAATGAGACTGATGTTTAGGGAAGGGCAGTGGGGTGAGATCTGAGAGGCAGGTTTTTGTAAGCCTAGGTAAGCGGTTTAGATTTTATTCTAAGTGAAATGGAGAACGGCTGAAAGAATTTTATAAAATCCTTATCAATTAAGAATCTAAAAAATGCTAGATGTCAAGCCATTACAAAACTCAGTGAGTCATTTCTTCTTGCTTGAATGTCTGCATATTGGCTCATCCGGGGCCTCACTGGGTGTGACTGCAGGCTGCTGGTTGGGTCCAGGTCTACTCCAGGTGTCTCCTATCTTCCTCAGACCAGTGGGCTAAGTGGGGCATAGCTCCACAGGGAAGTGGCCAATGTGCACAAGGGCAAGCCTAACCACAAGCAGGTTTCAAGCCTCTGTGTATATCACATCTGCTAACCTCCTGCTGGTTGAGCCCAAAGTCAAGAGACCAAGAGCCTCTAGTGGAAGGAATTATAAGGGCACATGGCACTGGGTGTGCTTCCAGGAAAAGGTGAAGAATGGGGGTCGTGATTCATTCAGCCACAACAATGACCTGCTCTTACCTATTTTATAAAAAGTTCACCATAGACCAGAGTGACCAGCTCTCCTGGATTGCCTGGGAATGAGAGGGTTCCTATGATATGGGACTTTCATTGCTATGATCAAGAAAATCTAAGGCAAACTGGATTTTCAGGAAACAGAGCTGTTCCCTATTTTAAATTATCCCATGGTGAATGGATTAACATAACAGGGCCTCAGGAAGAGGTAGGCTGTTCTCATGATCATGCATGGGAGAGAAGATGGCCTTTTGGATGATGAGGGTGACAAGAGGAGATAGAGAGAAGAGGATGTCTTCAAGATAGATTTTGGAGGTAGAACTCAAGGGACTTGCTGACTTGCTGTTGTATGGGATATGGTAGATGAGGAAAGGAGGTGAGGATGTCTTAGACCAATTGGATATGCTGTTTGCTGGAGTATGATGATCTGAATATCCTAGAGAGGAGAATAACAAATTTTAATAATTATTGCAAGAATATTACAATAAGCCAGTACTTGCAAATACATCCTGTCTTGTAATCAACGAAGATGGTATTTCTCTTTGAAACCCTGCCATAGGAGTCAGTGGAATAAATGTGGAGTTTGCTGTCTACAGACCTAATCCTATAATAATGTAAGCAGGTTGTATCAGAAAAAATGATTGCCATTAACAGAGCAAACCTTCCTAATAGCCAGCATCGGCCACCTCAGCTCACCGTAGCACTTTGTTTCTACAGGGAAAACCACTGATACTGGGAAATGCGTCCGGTTCTCTTGGTTTTGATTTGCCAAGAGCTGCACCCATCATGGTTTACATTTTACATTTATATCATAAGTTTCCTATGTAGTGTCAGGTGACTGAACGTGGTGTGGCGGACAGAATATCTGAGTAAGATTCAGAAAGCCTGAATTTGAGCAGTGACTTTCATAGTGTTATTCCCCCTCCCTTTTTAAGGGAAAGAGCACACTGTGTGCTTGTGATTTTTATATATTGCCAACTCCCTTTCCCCAGCTGTTTAGTTTAATATCTTGAATGACAAAGAGGACCTGTTCTCCCTGACTATTTGGAGATATGGGGTGAATTAGCATTGAATTAATACCGGTTTACATGTGGGGAATGCTACTGAATACTTGTGTGACTCTGAATAACCTGCTTGGCTATTTGAGCTCAGTTCCTTTCTCTATGAATGGGGAATAACTGGTATGTTGTGAGAATCACATGAGAGAATGTCCATGATGGTATTCTGTGAGGTCCTGTCAATAAAGTCCTTTCCCTCCTCCACCAGGACACTCATTTTCCAGGCCTGGATTCCACTGACTTTATTTCTTTCATCCACAATGATTTGCACTCTTGTATGTGGTGGTGATAAGTGCACATTTGTGGGAGGCATGGCAGATAAAGTGTCAGTTTTCTAATAATCGTTCTTGATTCTACCACTTGCCTCTCTTGACTGTTTGGCTGGGTTTTTCTTCTAATTTGCTGGTAGGAGATCTTGGGCAAGTTACTTAAGCCCTCCCTGCTATAATTTTCCCTTCTAAAAAGGTACTAATGCTATTTCTTGCATCAGAGATTTGCTGTGAGTGTCCTTATTATGTTAATTGTGATACTCATTGTGTTAACACAATTGGATCAATGTGTGAAAATTATAACCACTCAGTGAATTTGACCTTTCTTAATTATTATTGCTGTTAATATTTACATGTAAATTTTCTGCTGAATTTACTTTATTTTTAGTCCTGACTGATGAGCTAAAAATACCTGGTTATTTAGAAAGTTGAAAAGTTTACGTTGTGATAAACTTCTAAAGGGCAGTTTAATACAGATTTTCATAATTTACTTTGGGCAATTTGTGATTTTTCTAATAGTGGTTAGCGTCCTCCATTTGGTGAGTTTAATGCATTTTGGAAAAGGGTTTTGATTCTCTAAAATGCAGCCTTTTGAACCTTAGTCCACTGCAATCTTTTTTCCATTTTTCTTTGTCCTGTATTGGCTAGCTTACTGGCATTCTGGCCAGCTTAATTTTGTGCTTTCTTTAAGTTTTTGATTTTCTCTTTATTTATCCTAGTTTCTTTCTATGTTCTGTCTGTGCTCTTGTTTTATTAAATCTCTGCGATCATCCTTTCTTTGGGATGGGAGGAAACACTTCTGGACAGATAGCCTGGTAGATCTGAAACAGTCCCAGGGGTGTCCTTCATGTTCAGGTCATTCTAGCATCTGATTAGAGACCAAGTGCACAACACTCATGTATATTACGTGCTGGAAAACAGGTCTGTATTCAGAGGGCTAAAGAGTAGAAGAGGCATTTTTCAGCTAGCACACCTATATAGCTATAAATAACTGAATAAGTCTCAAAGTTTTTTTTTTTAATAGAAAATTCTCTCTCTCTTTTAATGTCTAAACTCTTAGGCAGGTTGATATCTTTTTCCTTCTGGAAGGATGTGAAATTTTGCAGGTTAGAGAAATAATTTTATGAATACCTAATACTGAAAAAAATGAAAAACAAAACTCTGTCTAGCTCAGAAGTTTTTCAAAAACCACAGTAGCTCTGAGATTGGCAGTGAAAATTATTATTGTCCTCACTTGCTGGAATATATAGGGAGGCATGTGGGAAGGAACACAATACAAATATTTTTAAATTATGATTTCTATAGATTTTTATGGATGATCTCATTTGTTCTTTACATAATACGAGGTGTTGGCAGGATAGCAATTCTCTTTTTCTAGTGAGGAAACAGAGGACTCAAGGGACAGGATCAAGAACCTATAAACCCACCCCCAGCATTTGTAGGACAGGGTTAAGAGTACAAATAGAAGCCTGCATCCCATATATTCCAAATACGAAGCTAGTAAATCAAGCTCACAGTCTATTAAATGGACTAAAATATGTCCACAATAGAATAAAATGTCTTACCTTGGCAAAGATACCTTCATGATGACCTGGAAGGCCTGATCTGAATTTCCTATTACTGGCATATTACTGCAAGAATGTGCAGCATAGAGATGACCAACCCCTGGCCTTTGCTGCTGGTGCTGCTGCTACTTCTTTTTCTTTTTCTTTTTCTTTTTC